>CAJQUW010014651.1:0-17575 GCA_907163375.1 Prostheceraeus crozeri | reverse complement strand
ATATTAAGTTGGAGCTAGTGATATTAAGCATTTAGAGTGGGTACATATGGGCCGAGAATGAAATTGGCCTAACCAACAACTCAAAGTTCTGCCTTCGCGTGATTGGATAGAGGCTGTCTTGCCCGCTGTGCATTCTTCAGATGGTGCAGCCTTGTCAATAGTTTGTTCTTTTTTGACCTGTCCGAACCACGTGCTGAGGAGCACTTGGTATTAGAAAACCGCAGCGTCGACTGTTGCCGAAAATTTGCTTGACTCAGTTCAAGTCGAAGGACATCTTTCTATGCCATTTCTTCGTGTGAGGAACTTCCATAAAAGGATCGACTGCATAGATAAAATTCCGCGTCCACACGCAACGGTGTGTAGCTAAACATGATCTCATCACAGCGAGCTCCCGCGCTTGCAAGCTTCAACGAAAAAAGGGAAAAAACATTGCTTTATATCATCAAGAAAGTCCAGATTGAAAAAAATTGCGAATGTCCGTCCACGATTAAGAATCGAGGTTTCTGTGCCCCCCACGGTTTTAACAATTTTTCGGTCAATTCATCATTTGACGTTCAGGTGGCCGGAGCCGTATAAAATTGTGGAAACTAGAGTTATTAATTGTTCGCAAATCTAGTACCGCAAGCAAATGCCGCCCAAGGCATCAACAGTTTGCCTGTCACTCTAGCTCCAACTGGCCGCCTGCTGGTCTATGAACCGTTCGCTGTACAACTTCAAGTTAAGGTACATGTTTGGCCTCCGGCCTAGTATGATACAGGTCAAAAAGTAAAAGTGGAATAATTTTTTTTTCTAACTATTTGAACTACATATCATAAATAAGTCATGCATATTAACAACATAATTTTATACAGTAATTGATAGTTCTGGTAATTCGTAATTATTTATGAAGTCGTATCGGATCGGATTCGGAGAGATTTGCGCACTTCCAATGCAGGTAAATATGCTTTTATTGCTGTCATAAATTCAACAAATATTAACTGAATGTGTTGGGTGAATGCATGTTAAATGACGATTTAGCAGTATTTTGCCCCGAGGCAACTACGGTTAAGCAGCGAGTGCGGCATTTATCGAGAACGAAAAAAGACGTCCACATTTTGGGATTTTAGAGGGCATCCCGAAGGTTTCATATGACCAAGGAAGGCTGTCGCTAACATACCCTTGGCGCTGACGGGGCCTGGTTAGACTTGTAAACGAGAAACAGTTATTTCAAAGCACATCGTTTCACGACATAACCAGGCGCTATATTAATGCTTCATGAAATAATGCACTTTTCGCTTGTTGTTGTCGCTCGAGCTTGATCAAGGCGATGCTGTGACTATTTTTGGAACAGCATATGCTTATGTATCTCTTCAGTACCCCGGTTAGGACGAGGGAGAGACGTACTAGATTCAGCAACAACACAGCTCCCAATCCCTGAGAACCTCCAGCCCCGCCTTCCAACGGAGACCTCCAGTAACGACCTGACGAGCACCTTCCGAGAACCAGGAACGAACTGGGAAGGGGTGGAGCACGGCTGCAAGCCCGACGCAGAACACGACAGTTCCCATGAAAAGGAGTGGTGCCATTTGGCCGGAAGTTCACGCATTCAAGCGAGGCGCTGATCCATCTCGGGCGTGCGGAGGCATCCCCCGTGATAAACCAATCCCCCAAAGATACGAGAAAACACCGGAAGGTTATTACAGAAACTGGTGAAGACAAAGGATTGATGGATGACGGACATGTCTGAATTCAATTCCGAAAAAGCAGTTCCTTTGAAAATAGGACTTCAGATACGTTTACCAAGTTACGTAAGGATAGACTCTTGACTTTGCATCCACCACTCAGTCTGCTGATTTGCCTAATGTATTATTACTCCAGTGATATGTTTCATGTAATTGAACTACAGGTATATGATTTCGAGATTCATAATGGTGAAATCTCAGTAATTTTTTAAAGTCAATAACGTGAACATCATGAATAACAAAAACGAGAGAATTAATCGACGACTCGTTATAAAGTATGGCATTCAATTTCCAACCACTTTTTGGAGACAGGTGAGAAGCATCATCCTAACAATCTCGTGTAATTTGAATGATCAATGCGTACGCTCATTAAGTATTTCGTTGGTATTTCACTAAGTTCCACTTGTAGCTTGCAGAGGCTGAGCCTCTATTATTTCGAAAGTTTGACATTCAGAGAATATCAAATATTCCGTGAATTCATTTTCGATGTAGCTTTGAAGTTTTGTTGAATATAGTCTGCAAGTAATGATTTGCACTAAAAAGAGATAGAAAAATCATGCCATCGGAACACTGAATTTTAATAATGATGTGGACTTTCAGCATCCGGCGGTATTACATCTTACTGGAATCTGAAACCTGCTAGAGTCGAGAGTGTTGGCGCGCGACGGATAGGGGGGATGCGAGGAGAGCGGCGACGCTGGATGTGGGAGAATTGAGGGGTTCGAGACCGGTTCGAGTGCGTGGGTGCGTCCGATGCAGGACGTGCGCGAGGGCGCGAAGGTGAGCGAATCTGTCAGAGGTGGGATAGACGCGGGCCGGGAGAGGCGGCGCGGGGTCGGGCGCGCTCGGTCGTATAGGCTCCGGCGAATTGCCCTTGATAGGTGTGGATGATAAACATAAACTTCTTGAAGTGATGCCCATGATTTTTCATATAATGCGCTAATTGTCTTGTTGGTGATGGACTTTCGCACTAGCAGGCCTATCTGGTCCGCGGCACTCCTGGTTGGAAATTCATGATTCTTGGGGTGGCCAGGCCACCGATGACATCTGGTATGACAGTCACTTGGGGGCGGTGAACTCAATCCGTGAGCTCGTTCCGGTCTCCTATGCTCCTCGACTGCATCAAGAAAGCTTTGAACGCGAATCCACTCCTCCTTGTCAATTTGTGTACAGCAATTCAGTTATGGCCTTATCTTACCCTGGATGGCCGCCTCCACCGCGCACCAGCCCTTCCCCATCTTCGGACCCAACGGTAGACACCGGGAAGTATGAAGGAACAGCAACTCCTAACTGCGAAGAAAGGAAAACAAAGTCCGACTAAAGGGAAGCCTCAAGCGGCAGCACCATCCGGCTTTCAGTGTAAGAATTGGTCTCATTTTATTGGAATGTGGAGAATTACAGTGTATACCTGTTGCAATAAACAAAGAATGGTTAGTCATTGCTTTCGTTTCTCGCAATTACCTCTGCATAATTTATCGAGTTTACAGCTCCCTATCAATAAGTGCAATATCTTATCATTCCAAATATCTGTTCTCGATGCCAAATGTTTCCTGTGAGAGTGGTAGCAGGTATTGTACGGGACCCGCTTCACCCCGCTCTTCGCCACATATCGAGGAGACAGATTGCCGCTTGATGTGTCATATAATCATATTGCTTCCATTCCTAATCTGTAGAATGTTATTTACAAAATCGGCTCTGATTTGTGCTTATCGACTCGTAATGAAGTAAATAATTAATTAAACATGATGAAATTGGTACTATTATTTATGATGACGTGGCATTTATTGATGGTGACTGAATCTATCTGACATCGTAATTGGACATTGATTGGATAATGTTTCTAGAGCAATCGAGCAAAAGTTTTCAAATAATTTTTCCACCTGTTTTATACCACAGAAAGATGTTATGAACCAGACTGCCAAATTCCCACTACAGGCATTTTATCAAGTTGCTGTGTAGATTTCCCTTCCTCATGGAATTTCGTCTCTGAATGTTCGAATCTAAGCAGGAAATTGTAGTGGATATCAGAATGTGACTTGAAAATATGATTCATGGCGTTTGTAAAGTCTCGATTATTGATAGATTAACCTTTTTAAGGTTTGAATGAGACAAAATTGCTATTGTGTCACATTGTAAGGTCAGTCCTGATGCTTCA
Source organism: Prostheceraeus crozeri (assembly GCA_907163375.1). Classification (NCBI taxonomy): domain Eukaryota; kingdom Metazoa; phylum Platyhelminthes; order Polycladida; family Euryleptidae; genus Prostheceraeus; species Prostheceraeus crozeri. The sequence continues at coordinate 13,699 of CAJQUW010014651.1, read as the reverse complement.
CCGGACCTCAAGAAGGCGGCAGAAGTGTCTCAGTATGGTCTTGACACTCCTAGTGAAGAAGCGGTTCCCATCGGTGCACGACATCCTCTTCTGCAAGTGTGGGTTCAGACGAAGCAGCTGCAACAATCTGCCCATTGGTAAAGGCCTTGGAACTGAAGATCCGGGACAGGTTCAATGAGGGACAGCGTCCTCAAACCAGGTGCATGGTTGCCGTTGAGCATGTTGTGGGACTGCAAGAAACGGCCTCTTCGACTTCAAGAAGGACCCAAATCTCAATGAGGTTAGTGCAACGATGGATTAGGGAGAGGCTGAACTGAAACTGATTTATCATGAATTTTATTTATATATTTTTCGTCACTTTTACATGATACAGAAATTGACACTCTGAAATGAATCGATGAATAGATGTGAATAATGCTCTCCTAGTTGGATGAATTATATTTTGTGCCAAAATTATTTATCCCTCTATATTTGCTGTGAAAATGCAGATAAGATTTGCAGGTTAAATGAATGAATATTCTTTGAAACTGCACAGTAAGATATCAATTTGATCAACATTTGAGCGTTTTGCTGCACCGGCTGAGAACTGGTGCTCCACGCACAGCCCTACGTTCTCATACTATAGACCTTGCAAAAGCGTGAGAGGTTCATGATTAAGAGATGAGATGCATGGTCCACAGAATTAAAGCTGCCACAATTGGTTGACATTCATGAACGAAGTGATCGTTAAACGACTCAGTAAAGCCCATAGAATCTCCTTGACATTCTTGGACGGTCGTTGATGGTGTTATGCATTCAATGATCAGCATCCAAAACTTTCATTCACTATAGCTAGACAGTATGACGTTTTCCTTGCTATTCTCATCACTCCGTTCTTCTCCGTGGCACAGTGGCAAAGTGCTTGGCCTAGCGCAATCCGGCGGTCGAGCCACCAAAAGTTGTCATTGGGAAGTCGTCAGGAAGGGCAATCCGCACGTAAAAGATCACAGAGCTACCAGATTAAAGTCTGACTGTTTCAGTACCGTCCAAGCCCCTCAGTATGGCGGAGTAGTGACGTTAAACCATCATTTTTTTGGTTCTCACTCCTATCTGTCATGCTCTGAGAAGTATTCCCTTTATTTGCAGGGTTGCTAACATGGCTCGATGCCTGTTCCTGGTATGATCCACTGATTGAACTTCAATTATGGACAAAAGTTGCCTATCTTGCGCTGGAGATATCTGATCACACACTTCGTTATGCGAGCTACTGAGCGTGCTCTTGAAATTTCGCAGACATGACCAAGAGGAGAAGAGTGATGTCAGACAAATAGAAAAAAGAATTCTCAACATCGCAACAATCATTGAGCGGAATTGTTGAGCTATTCTGCAAGTCTGGTGGTCAAAGTTTGCTTGGAAACATGCAAGGGAAAATCGCGATCAGACGTTCAAGTCCTTGCAATGTTTCCTAGACAGTGCCGTGTAAGTTTGATCTTGAACAATTAGAACATCTATGGACGGACTGCATGTTTTCTATAATGTTGAGGCGCTATCTGAAACAGATGTCCTGGGTTGCAGTAACTCATTGTTAGTAATTCAGCTTTATCACATTTTCAGTTCTTTCTTTTTAAGTTAAAAAATGAGACATTATTGCATGTATACATTTCTCTCTGTAAGGACTATATTAATAGGACAGAAAGGCAGTTTGCTTTGATAAGGATTCATAAACCATTGAAACACACTTGTGAAATGCAGTCGTCTTCTCCCAGTAAGTAACATAGAATAACAAATCAAGTAACATAGAATATGAAAACACATCGCAAAGTATCAAAAGCCAATTATTTTATAGCTCAGAGAATAATAAAAAACTGATAATAAAGTACATCGTGTGTGTAGAAGCAATGATAACGCAGCAAGTTATTTTTTAAAAAAATTACAGACTTTTGCACAACACATGTGGGATATTTGTACTGTACATGTATGGATAAATAAGTCTGTGTAGTAAGAATCCGTTGTTGCACATACGTGAAGCAACGAATAGAAGAGGTAAACAGTATTCAGCTATTCATTATTATTTAACTATTATTCAAGTTATTCAGTATTCATACATTTTTCCTCAATAATTCCAACTTTGTGACATGAGATTACTTGATTGACTTCATTTTTGAGACGATTCAGGATGGTCGGTGCTGGATATAAAAGAAAACATTTATTGGCGTAAAAATTGGCATTTCTCCATTTTTACTTGTTGATCCTATTTTGTCTTGCCTATTAGAACTTCTCCATAAACTCCTCATGCACATCGTCACAACAACATAAATCAAGTGAATCAGCCGTAGTTTAGATTTTGGTGATAAAGATGTTGGTGAAAGGTCGGTAAAAGTGTTGGTTGAAAATGTAATTAAAAATCTGAGATTCTTTTATCATTTATTTACTCTGCAAACGTTTTTCTTAACAACGTTCCAAACCAAAACAAAATTGCCACTGTACGTGGTTTGTTACATGTCATTCTTGTAACTGCAATTTTCAAGGAAGGTATTGATCGTCAAAATGTGGTTCCAGAATGACAGAGTCCATTGTCCCTTAACTTCGCACACTTCTATTTTGAACTTTTTCACTCTTGCAGTATACGCCTGTGAGTCCAAAGAACTACGAACTGGTTGTCCAAGCGTCGGCATTACTGGTAACAAACATGTTCATCGCTAATTGACCAGCGATTGAAATGGGAGCTTCTTCAGGAGCCAATCCATAAAATTCTGGAATGTCTGACGTCAACAGTTGACCGGAAGCTTTTGAAGAAGTTATTTGAAAGTTCACGAGGAAGGAGAAGAAGAGGATGAAGATTGAGGATGTTTGGAGATGGTCTGAGCAGGCCTGCAGTGGTGGCGGGCTGTGAGGAGCAGTTGCGCGTCCACTTCACAAACAGCGTGGAGAGTGAGGGCGCACCTGGAGTCATCTCTGATGCGCCTTCTACAAGGAAGGCTCTTCCCGGTTGCTGAGAAGCCAACACCTAAGGTGGAGGAGTTGGAGAAGGATTTGGCCCTTCGTGCCGGCAATGTATTGTCGTGTCTTCCAAGCGTTCTCTGATAACGGTGAGAAAGGCGTTGATGGGGGAGGTTGTTTATGATACATCCATATTTTCAGTACATGAAAGAAAACAACTACATGCGTGCTGCGGTTGGAGACACTCCCATATCTCGGTATCAGATAACTTCACCGGTTTTTAGCGAGCGCTTGATTGTTACTCACCATGCATATTCATGCAGAGCTCACGTAAATGTTTAGATTAGGTGGATAGCTGAGAAAGCGTCGCTGATTAACCACATGTTTTTCATTGATTATCTGACATCGAGATAAATAGTTCATTTGAAAGAATTGCTACACGGCGATTTGTCTAAGGTAGACTTCAAGACCATTAAACAATTTACAACTCCTGAAGAAGGAAGCTCTTCAACCTTTTGCTTGAACACAGGAAGGAAGTCACTACAAGTCACGAATTGCGAGAATCTGTTCGAGGTCCTGGAAACGATGATCTTCCACTCAATGTCGGATGGTGAGACCAATGTATGTGTGGACGGCGGATAGAAGTGGAGACGAGAGCGACGTTCAGACGGATAAGGAGGAGCACGATCGTGGAGGCACAGGAACCACAACATGGCCAAACGAAAGTCAATCCTGTCCTGGATCAACAACCAGGGGAGTTCCCGAAGAATGTATTAACTTGCAGAGAACTCGGTTCTTCATCCTCCTCAAGGCAGTGATGCAGTGATCACGTCTGCTGAAAACGAGTGCGACATCTCAGGTTTTAGTTAGTTAGCGTTAGATGCAGCCACGAGCAGAACGAATCTGTCTTATGATAACAACGTGGACACTGTTCTTGACATGTGAGCTGAGAGCGTGAGTTGATGGATCAGTATTTATGTGGAGGAAGCGAATGGGGTCTCTCCAAAACCTTCTTATCAAGATGATAACTTTTCAATACCATGAATCAATTCTGGAATCCTGCTATGCAAAATGTACACGTATATGATAATTTCAAAGTAGGTATATCTAAACATACTCTAATCATTTCTATCATTTACTTAGTTATAATCATAGATGGTTATAAGTTGCATTATGATGGCTGCTTTTGATTTCCGCAATCTGCACGAAGTCACACTCTTCCAAGTTATGATGGGGAAGAATCTCCATTGCGCAGCAGCGATTAGAGCGATGTTCTTTGTCACTTCACTGGTCACTGTTTGACTCCGAGTCGAGGACGACTCCTGGCAACGAGATCACCACCGAGACCGATTCGTGCTCCATCGAACAATCTTCTCCAGGTTTCCTCCGAGTTCGCCCTTGACCTCATCCTTCCATCTGGTTCGCGGTCTGCCTCTTCTCCTTTTTCCATCCATCATTTTCTTCTCTGTTCCTTGTCAATGACCACGAAATAGTCTCATTTCTGTTAGTTACTGGCTTCTTTCTATTGTGCTGGTCTGTCTTCAATTTCCATCTCGGGAATAGTAACCACCTTTGTCTTCAGATCAGCATCAATGAGTTCTGCCCATGTATCAGATTGATGTTCGGTCGGAGTCACTTAGTCCTGCTATGTGACAAAGAAATGCCTTTGCACCTCACTTTAAGCAATATGCACAAAGTTGCAAGTTATCGCTGCGCTGTAATTGAAAAGTTAAACATCTTAGCTGGATAGCGAGTACTTTCGGCTTGAGAATTGTGTATCAAAAATCTAAGTCAAAACTTAGCATATTTCGAGAATTAAGGACGTATAGGTGTTTAGAAATGGCTAATACAGCAGATCTTTGTCTTCATGGTATCAGATTAATTGCAATTGTATTGATTTTCAGGGAGAATGGGAAACTGGTATGAAAGCCATGGATGAGGCTATTCGTGATATGCCTAAGAGTACTTCAAGCATCGATTGTGAGTACATCAAATTGCACTAGACACTGGTAATAAGTTATTCTTCAGCCAACAGGCTTCATGAATGTTCTTGTGTGCTCATGGGTTATTGATAAGTACTGATACAATGGCTGTCATTTGTAGGGCAATTTTCAAGCACAGAGTTCTGACAAAAGCAAAGTTAGGACAATCAGTGATGATGGAGATTCAGAAATTCAAGTGAAGTTGTGAGAATTCACATTTTATGCAGCTAAGGAAATTAAGATGAAACAGCAGTTTAGGAATATTCAACAAATCCGTAGTAACGTTCAGTTGAAACTTCCTTGCATCAGCAGTCAATAGTAGCCCTCCTCTTATAACCGCTCCTCTTGTCAGGAGTTTGTACTATTCGTAGAAATGCGGTATGTAAGAGGCTGCTGCTAACAGCTAGATAAAGGATTGTCCAAGAGTAATTATCTTGAATGATGGTTCGACCATTAATGCATAAATGAAATATTCAAGTACTAAATCATCAATATTTGAGATTCTGTCTATGAAATTGGTTGGAGCTCCATATCTTGGAATCTTGATCGTGGGTTCGACTACTGCCAGCCGCTCCTAATTAGCACGAAATTTGAGATCTAACGTTAATTCATTTCATTAGATGCAAATAACCTCATCTACCTACTAGCCTTATAACCGTTCGCTCCATGTACAAGAGAATTAAATATGTTTTTAAAAAGTCCCTTTATTTCCGCATAATTCAAAAATCTTTGGAATTGCCCAATGTTTCGAAAACCTTCTTAAATAGAGTTACTAAAATTTCGTATAGTGCTTGCATGTGGTAATCTAAAGAAATGCACTTCAACTGGTGTGCACGGTGCACCCTAGAGTGCACAGCAATGCAGTAAGGGGCTACACGGTCAGAAAGGATTCCTGGGACTCAATTCATTCCTGGATTCGGCATGAATTCAATTCACATTCCTCAATTCATATCATTAAGCTGATGATTATTTTTAAACATAGCTTCTCATCATTCCCAATCTGCCGACTGTACTTTGGTTATAGCCTGGTACTTGAATATTTCATAAATATGTTCGAAATGCATTCCTTCTTAGTTTTCAGTACAAAAGGAATGATAGTGAAAGTGAAGCAGGCGACGATAGGTATCATTGCATAACCAGGCTAACCATGTTCTTTATAATGGCTCTCTGTGTCCGCAGTTTTCTGGTTCACTGATAGCTGTGGAACAGAGATGAGCGTTGTCGTATGCACGCACACAAGATTTAAGCATACTTTGACTGTTGTATGCTGGGCAATACTCCTGCCAAGTCATATCCGCTGTGCAAGCAATGTGAGAATTCATCATTTATTGCGAACTGTCTTGCACTGGTCATTGTACTTTTATGCCACGCGAGGTATTATTGACCGCACCTATTGCGAGTGCAGGGCGAAATATTGAGAAATCGGTTACTCAATGATTTATAGACTCATTAGCATTGATAGTTTATCAATATTCATGAACTCATTTCAAGATAGGGAAGTTATATTTACAATCTCAGGTAGTCGAAAATAAGGTATATTTCACGCGACATATGTTTACATATATATGTTTTCCTATAGTATTTATATTCAGTTTTATGATTATTTATTTTGTACGAGAATATTGAATGTATTACTTATTTGTAATCGGAGTCCGTGTTATTGGTATTATCGCAATTTACGGGTTCCTTATGGCACCCGATCCTTATTCAGGGTTCCCATCTTTCATAATAATAGATATCCAATCAGATTCACATCAAAGCTCATGTAGAGCTGTCTTGGACCTCAATGTAATAAGGCAATGTCCTTAAGATAAGATTATTCTATTTCCAAGATGATATAGGATACGATAATGCTCATTGGTCAACATGCAAGCACAAGGGTGTATTTTGGTAGACGCAGCACAATGTCAAAGTTGCAATACAAAAGAAAAACATTATCAAAGTGTGACATGAAAGCTGTAGAGAAGTTACTTGTTTGGGGACGCTTGAGGGTACACGTGTGTGAAGTTGGCGCAACCACTCAGCGCAACCATTTTTGTTTTTACTGTGCCACTCCCAAAAATCACATCAACCACACAATTCGAGGTCGCTGATTATGTGCCACTACTCGGTTTCACGAAATTCAGCCTCCTTTGGCCAGAAAACGCAAATCAAATTTCAAAATGGTTGCGCTGTGAAGTTGGCGCAACCAATTTTTCCGACTTTCATAAATATAGCGCATCAAGCAACAAAACCCATAACAAACGATGCAACATCCATGCCTAATTATGTGCCACGCAAAAAATTAATAAAAATAATCGATCTTCATGGAAAAAATCAAGTTTCAAAATTTTATCACACCGAAGTGTGAAGTTAGCGCAACCAAACTTCAAATAAAAATTACTCAGCACTCAGGTGGTTATGCTTCACATAAATAGCATCAGCGGATGTGACAGGTCAATATTCATCAGAATCAATCAAACAAAAGCAGTCCTTCACCCGTTCAAAAAGAAACCATTAGACATCAAAATCACATGACAAAGCTCCTAATAAAATATTAGCACATCCAGCGCAACCATTGGTTCATTTCGAGTGTGCCGACTCCTGATAGGCATGTTTTCTTGTACAATTTTGGGGTCGCTGATTATGTGCCCAGGCATCAGTTTTTAATCCAAATTTTTCGGTCGGATTCGGCCTCCTCAACGCGATAAACTCAATTCAAAGTTCAACTACATCACACAATAATCCAGCGCAACCACTGTTCAAGGTTGAAATTACTTCCTGCTCAAAACGCCGTTTCACATCAAATAAATTTAGCACCCATCGGGTGTGCACAGGTCATTTAGTCATTAGAAACGACGTTGTCATTTTTACATCGAAGCTAGGTGAAAAACTTATGGATCGGAGTCAGGTCTCCGTCTTCGCGCAGTGTTGGAAGAGCGAAAAAATACTTGTGTTGGTAGCTTTAATGACGACTCCCGTGTTCTTCTCCGCTTTTGTGCAGAATTCGTTTAGGTGATTGGTTGCTGGTTGAATTTCTATTCTGTGTTATTTTGATGTAAGCGTGCGCTATCAGTTTTTAAAATTTAATTGGCTTTATTATTGGATACGATAAAATTTTGAAGTATTTTGTGTGGTTTATGCATGGGTTGTGTAAAAGGTAGGCTATTCTCTATTGGTTTTTGTTTCACTAAAACCTGCAATGTATGATATAGCCTAGTTTTGTTATAATTCTTTGCACGAAGGCGTAATTGTCCGATGCATCGGTTTTCTTGAGGAGTTTTTTAGCAGTAACTAGATTAATGGTCTTACGATAAACATATTTTTTGTAATCCTTACTGTCTATGAAAATCGGATGTAACTTCTCTTACACGAGTAGAATTCAAAAACACATCAAGTTTATAATTCTTGAACGAAAAAATTGTACATAACAACAGGCCTGCTGGCCCGCGTGGGTGAAGTGTCATATATAATTGAGTAATTCATCACGACCGTAGAGATAAAGCAATGAATTTTATCTCATTGCGTGTCTCGCGAAAATAATACACGGTTAATTAACAACTTAATTTCACCCGAGTACATTTCAATGCAAATTGAGTAGACGCAGCATGTGTGTTCGCAGATGCACGGAGTTGATAACTTTGAGCGATCGGGTCCTTGGGGTAACAGATACTGAGTTATGGGGCTTCGAGATTGCATGAACCATCGGTTGGTGCTATTCAACTTCAAAGTATTGACATTATTCATGATAGGACGGTGAGCTTGAAATAATCAGTTCAGGATACACTACAGGGTACATAACGGCGACAGGCTATAATCACAATCTGATCAAAAGATTCCGGTACAGATTTCGATGACAGATTTGATTCCATTCTTCTTTTCACCTGCGCATATTCTGCTGTCCAAACCATTTCGTTGGATAATAATTGAAAGCTTATTTATAATGAACTGTCACTTCATAATACCAGTCAAATGTCACAAGATCAATAGTGCAAGAGTTTCATTGACGATTTAATGAGAATAGCAAATTCATCAGCTTCATTTGGTATTTTCAAGCACACTTTTATCTTTGAATCACCATTTCAATGCTTGAAAGCAGGAATCACCACGTGCAGACGTTTACATATACTCATCGAAATCCGATAGCACGAGACGGTGTTATTGTCATGGTCCCTGATAGGACTGACGACACAGCGTCTTTCCAAATTACAAAACACGGAATATGACAACCAATTCAGAGACACGAAAGAGGTTAAGAAAGTCACCGACCACCCCGCAATAATGAACCACTGGTTTAATGCATCGAATCGCAATGCTAGCTCATGGCTTTGCTCTCACTGGGCATGTGACACTAGCATGTCTTAGAAATTGTCTTGGAAGGTCCGTGTGAGGATCACTGTCTAGGTTCAAGCCGGATCGCGTCCCTATTTCCGAGATTAAAAATCCCGGGATTACGTCTTCGAGATCTCGAGGTATTTCGAGATATTTGAAAGATTGTAATGGGGAAAAACCTTATTTCCATAGATGGTTTTTTTACATATATTTCGTTCATGTGTGTCCATAACCTCACGAAAAATGTGAGCGTTTTCTTTGATGCAGATTTCAACAGTGACGACAAAATTTGTTTTGTAAAAGTTGGCAGACAGCATGAACTACAGTCAGCTTCATCATGATACCTGGTTTTTAGGAATGTGGCTGTAAGGTGCTAAAGGATAAAATACTTATAAGTTTTATCAAAAAATGTGGTAAGCTCAAGATCCAGGTTGAGAACATGCTAGTTGGCACGAGTAGGGTTTACCAATCCAGATCTCACCCTATGTTCCGAGATTAAAAATCCCGGGATTACGTCGTCGAGATCTCGAGGTATTTCGAGATATTTTGAAAGATTGGCCCTGATCACTTCGAAGTGACATAGTTAAGAGAGTCAATGGCTTTTTTGAAAATGCATCTAAATTTTTTTGTTCCAAATTTTGAAAAATTGCCAATGTCCTGTATTTGCCGAGCCAGCTGGTTAAGCCTCGCTCACAAGATGACACTATGCGTAACATTAGTCCGAGGAGAGCAGCGCGAAATCTGGGCTAAATCAACTGCCGTGACACAAACCGTCCAGACGCTTAATAAACAGTGTGTTACACTGCGACGAAGTATTGCTTCTGTAAAACTGAAAATACTTCGTAAATTGATAGCGAAAGACAAATCACCACAACGATTTTAAATAAACGACTAAAGGCCCGTCAAGGCCTCGTTCAGACAGAGCCTAAGGTTGTGCGGTTTGCGGGCTTTGAGGGAAAAACCGTCGAAGAAACCGTCATTCAACCCATGAGTCTCCCGAATGCGCTCTATTACCAGGTCAGCGACTGCTACGGCACTGCGCTGGGTTGGTGTTGCACACATCGACAACGAATGGTGTCCGTGATGAATGGAGACGTGAAAGACAATTTGAAAAAATCATCAGTTATCGACAACATGAACAGGGCAGTTGTATTCATCTTGTTGTTGTGAGAAGACAACGTTGTCGTTCATCAAAATCGACACCATTGGTTCAGAAGTTTTGGCAAAAAAATGCATTTGTTCTCTAAGGGAATGGATGCGCAACTGAGAATGAAGGGTAAACGCGTGGACAGAAAGTCTTCGAAACACAAAATTGGCGATAGCTCAGCTAATATTACATCAAATTTAACAAAATAGACTTCATTTTACTTGTCATTTCATGATTGTGAAGAAGTTAAATCCGATTTCATAGACAGTAAGATTACAAAAAATAATGTTTATCGTAAGAATAATCTGTTACTGCTAAAAACTCCTCAAGAAAACCGATGCATCGACATACGCCTAGTGCAAAGAATATAAAAAACTAGGCTATATCATAATTGAAGGTTTTAGTGAAAAAAAAACATCAGAGAATAGCCTACTTTTACACAACATGCATAAACAACACAAAATACTTCAAATTTTGTATCCAAAATAAAGAATTAAATTTTGAAAACTGTAGCGCACGCCTACTTCAAAATAACACAGAATAGAAATTCAAAAGAACCAATCACCAACGAATCTGAAAAAAGCGGAGAAACGGGAGTCGTCAATTAAAGCTGCCAACAAAGTATTTTTTCGCTCTTCCAACACTCGCGAAGACGGAGAACTGCTCCCGATCCTAAGTTTTTCCACCTTCGATGTAAAAATGAATAGTCGTTTCTAATGAATATTGACCTGGCACACCCGATGGTGCTATTTATTTGATGTGAAACGGCGTTTGAGCAGAGTAATTTCAACTTGAAAAGTGGTTGCGCTGGAATTTTTGTGTGATGTAGTTGAACTTTGAATTGAGTTTTTCGAGTGAAGGAGGCCGAATTTGGTAAAACTGATGCCTGGCACATAATCAGTGACCCCAAATTGTACAAGAAACATGCATTTCAGGAGTGGCACACTCGACTATGAAAATTGTTGCGCTTGACTCGAATTGAGCTGAGCTTCAGCTCGATCATGTCTAGCCTATAACATGCAGGCAAATCATGTGTTTGTGAAGGATGATATTTGCCCTGATTTAGCGAGGAATAGGCTACGAGTGTTTGGTCGTTTCTGAGGAATATGACCTGGCAACAGCCACGATGGTGCTATTTATTTGATGTGAAGCGGCGTTTTGAGCAGAGTAATTTTCACTTGACAATTGTTTGCGCTGACATCGAATTGAGCTGAGCTTCAGCTCGATCCTGTCGAAGGCCTATACATGGCAGAATCATGTGTTTTTGAAGGTGAAATTTTGCGATTTAGCGAGGAATAGGACGAGTGTTTGGGCGATTCTGATGAAGATTGAAACCCTGGCACACCTCATGGTGCGATTTAGTTGATGGAAGCGGCGTTTGAGCAAGTAAATTTCAACTTGCAAGTGGGTTTTGCGCTGGAATTATTGTGTGATGTAGTTGAACTTTGGAATTGAGTTTTCCCAGCGTGCAAGGAGGCCGAATTTGGGAAAACTGATTGCCGGGCAACTTATCAGTGACCACCAAATTTGTATAACAGAAACATGCATTTCAGAGGGCCACTCACTCACAATGAAAAAGGTTGCGCTGGATGTGCAATATGTTATTAGGAGCTTTGTCATGTGATTTTGATGTCTAATGGGTTCTTGTTGAACGGTGAGGACTGCTTTTAGTTTGATTTGATGCTGAGAAATAGTGACCTGTCCATCCGCTGAGGCTATTTAAGGTGAAGCCTAACCTCCTGAGGGCGGAGTAATTTTTATTTAAGTTTGGTGTGCGCTAACTGTCACACTGCGGGGTGAAAAAGGGTGAAACGTGATTTTTTCCATGAGATCGATTAGTTTTATTAAGTTTTTTGCCGTGGCACATAATTAGGCATGGTGTTGCATCGTTTCGTTTAGGTGTTGTGTTGCTTGATGCGCTATATTTATGAAAGCTCGAAAAATTGTTGCGCCAACTTCACAGCGCAACCATGTTGAAATTGAATTTGCGTTGTCTGGCAAGGAGGCTGAAATTTCGTGAAACAGAGTAGTGGCACATAATCAGCGACCTCGATTGTGTGTGATGTATTTGTGGGAGTGGCACAGTTAAAAACAAAAATGTTGCGCTGAGTGGTTGCGCCAACTTCACACACGGATAAAGATTGATAAGAGGGTACAGACGGTTCTGGACAACCTATCATGTATTGAAAAAAGTGCACGTAGCGGATGGTGCGAATTCTCCCAATGGGTTGAGTGCGACGCGTTAAAAATTGCAGGTTTCCTTATCTGTTGTACCGAGGTGCAGACTTAGAACTTAGCACTTCATAGGCCCCAAAAAGGACTGATGGGAGGCTTTGCGTGGGAAATTTGCGAGTACTGCTGCTCGCAATTGTGCGAGCAGTTAACGAGCCTAATCATGACAGCGGTTCAGGACAAGCAGATGCAACTATTAGGTTTTAGTACAGCGCCTCCTAGAAGCGATAATTTATTTGAACCCGTATTATTAGTATAAGGGGTGTTCTACCTTCCCTAAAGGACCCCGTAAATTGCGGAATACCGATGTCACTCTTAATGTATTCAGCAGTGGAGACACCTGATGCCCAGCATTTGTAACAAGTTGGTATCTAGTCTCATATCCTCTTCACATTATCGGGTATACTGCACTAAATTTATTCTCTATAACTACAAATAGAGACATCTTGTTGTCCAATTATTTTTTTTCCGCTCAACATTATAGCTATATTTGAATGTAAGAATATAAATGAGTTTCTTGATATGTTGCACCGAGTAAAGTGAGATTCCATTAAAATGTCATAGACTCATAAAAATTAATTATTTTGTTTCATGTTTAAAGTAAAAAAAATACTAAAACACAGGTTAAATCCCGCAATGTTCAATAATAAGTTTAAAATAATGTGAATTGATGCCGCGGATTATTTTGGCATAAAAAGTTCAGTACGTGGTTTTCAGAAGGGCAAACTGGATGTTCGAAGCCGATAGCTCAGTTGGTAGAGCATAGCCTAGAATGAAAGAGGACAGGGCTCAAATCCTTACACTTTAGTAAGCTATTTTTCCGTCTATAATGCTATAAGTAATGACAGGTGCCGCATAGATGATAATCATATAAATCTTTTCGCCCAAGGTCTGTTTTTACGACTTATAGAGCCGAACACATTGATCCTGCGTAATAAATATGTAATAAATAAAGCCCGTCTAGTTCGTTGTAAACATACTGTAGATTTTAGATTTTCTATTCCAATTTCGGTATCCACCATCGTAGCTATTTTACGTTTCTGATACATTACTAGTATTCTTTCTATGAGGTAAGTGGAACATGTATAAATACTAAATGGTGTTGTCA
>CAJQUW010014650.1:0-7500 GCA_907163375.1 Prostheceraeus crozeri | reverse complement strand
GTTTATAAATTATAGGCAATTTTTAGGATTAAATTTGACTTTTGGGAAAAATATTTACGTTAAGATTTACGTGTGTGAATGTCCAACAACTTCGTGATAGCTTTATTAATTTTCCGTTGCACTTTGTCTACCGCGTCAAGCAGCGTGTGATGTATTTTAATTTCTTTTCTATTAACTTGCATTTTCTCCTGATTCATCTTCAACGCCGTGTTAAGAGCATTTAACTTAATTTTAAGAACATCTAATTGTCTTTTAACAGCATCTAACTGTTCTTTATTTTCTTTAGAGTTTTCTTGCAAATTTTTCTTTAATTCATTTTCTAAATTGATTTTAAGAGTTTTCATTTTATCAACTTTTTGATTAAGTGAGTTTACTTCATTGATTATTCTATTCATCTTTTTCATTTGTTGAGTAATTTTAGAACTTAATTCATCAACACTTTTTTGGAATGTAGATTGTAACTGCTTTAAATTTTTTTTAATTCTTTCAGGTAGTTTTTCTATTTCATCTTCTAATTGTTCTTTCAATAATTTTATCTGTTGTTTATTTTTAATGACTGCAGATTTTAACTTTATAGAAAGTAATATTAAAATTTTTGATTGTTCAGAAATCTTTTTAAAAAGTTTTGCTATATCTGCTTCTAGCTCTCTATCCTTTTTATCAAGTTTTAATAATTTTTCGTTTAATGATTTGTCATTAAGTTTAAGCAACTTTAATTCATTCATCAGTGGAACCAAAACATCGTTTATATATTTTTCTTTTAAGTCATTGATTTGTGTATCAACATATTGTTTATTTGTTAACTCTGTATTTTGTTGCGGAAGAATAGAAAGATGCAATGGACCAGATAAAACGTCTCAGTTTTCATGATATAATTTTCTATTTCTATTTCTAATTCACGATTATTCGGGATATATGCACCTCGACCAACATTTGGTAACATCATTTTTAAAACAAAAAAAAAGTAATTTTTTTATATAATGAGAAAAAAATAACATTTTTTCTAATAAAAATAAAGAAATAAATTTTTTTCTAAAAAAATAAAAAAATGGATAAAGCAAATTTAAAAAAAATTACATTCGCCCGCATCATCCTGTTCTTCTTATTCGACGAGATCAACGGGGTTTGAAAATAAATGTTTTGATAATAATAATAATCCATGTATAGATGTTAATATTTTATTTGAAGTACAAGCCGAAATATTTAGAGAACAGACTAAAGGCTAACCTTCAATAGAAACTAACTATTCTATCCATTTATAAAATTTATGGATATTGTAAGCAAATATAATGATGTGGCTTATGTAGAATTAAATAAAGAAAACATGGTTATAATAGGTCATAATAATGTTTATGGTCTTATTAGAGCAGTGTTACCAATTAGTAATACTGATTGGATAGAAACTAAAATTATCAATTATATCAACATCAGAGAATTAGTTAAAAAATTAAAATCTTTTTCAAAGGAAAAAATTAGATTATTTGTTGATGAGTTTAATCAATATAATATTCATATCGAGAGTAAAAAACATAACGAAGAATTATTATGCCAAGTTTATTATAGAGATACAATTTATAAAAAAGAAACATTAGAAATGCCACAAAGATATCATGATGATACTTATATAGGATTATATTCAAATTTAAATATTAATTTGTTGAAATCTTACGTAAATGGTTTAGCTCAACAAGAAAAAATTTATATGTGGACAACACCTTATACTATTAACAATGACCATAATCATAATAATTTTAAAGAATCTTATAATAATAATAATAATGATAATAATATAGATGATGATAATATAAATGATGATTCTGAAACATCTGAAAAAGGTGTAAATGGTAAAAAAGATTATAAAAATATTAGTAATTATAAAAATGTAAGTGAAGAAAAATTTATATCTCAACATGATATTAATACTACATATAATCAAAATTTATCTAAATTTCATTTTCTTACAATTGAAAATAATAATGATGGTATAGTTGAAGATACTGTTAGACAACTATGTGTCGGGTCTACAAAATTTAAATTAGGATTTACATCTAATCAATTTATAATTTTATCATCTTTAATAAAAACTAAAAATGATTCAGATTATGGTGGTGTTATTAAATTTTCCAAAAGAGATCAAAGACCAATATTTTTCTCTATTATATTATTATCAAATGATAAATATAATTTAGAATTAGATATTCCCATCAAAAAATAACATCCTATACCAAAAAGTGTAATTTATGATGTTGAAGAATCAATTTATGATGATGATGATGATGAAGAATCAATAGTTAGTGAAAATAAATTTAAATTATCTTTTGATAAAACGTTATATGATAAAACTTAATGTGATAAAGAAAATAAAATAACTTAAGAACGTGAAATATATAATAATATATAATAACTCTCAAGACCTTGATATTAGAATGTTTATATCTAAAATTAAAACTCAAATTTTTTCTTTAAAAAATAAAAAAAGTGGAAAATACCAAGTTTTATTGTGTCTTATGTAAAAGACAGTTGCAAACAAAAAGAAGTTATCAATCTCATTTAAATAGTAAAATGCATTTACAAAATGTAGATCGAGTTGATGAAGGAAATATATTAAAATTAAATAATTATATAAACTATCTAGAAACATTACCTACTGATATAAAAGTTAAAAAAATATTTGATGATTATTCACATTCGGAATATAGAAAAAGTTTTAATAGTGAAGATGAACATGTACAAACGAAGTTAGGCTTCGCGTACGATGGAAGATATTTATTTAGCGATACTGATGAATTTGATGAAGCCGAACGAACCGAAGGTTCTAGGGCTTCGCTCATAACAGATATAAAATATTTATTTAATGAATCTGTATGAACCGAAGGTTCTAGGGCTTCGCCCGTTGAACATAATGAAACCGATGAAACTTTTTCTGATATTCTATTCAACTTTTATAATATATTTAAGAAATCTTTCAAATGTTATATGAATGTAGAAGTACTTTATACAAAAAATGGACCTGATGAAATTCCTGGAGAAATAATACAAGGACATTTTACAAATTCACAAGAAATTCATAATGTAAATGATATACAACCCATATTTGAACAAATGATACTTAAATTAGAAAATTGTATAATTGAAGCCCAGTTACGTGAATCTGGTTGGAGATTTGTTAAAATACTATCTAAGAAAATAGTAATTGATAAATATAAAAATAATACTGGTGGTAGTTATGTTCCTTTACCTTTCAGTTCACCACAAATAATCAACATAAAAAATGAAGATGAGTATTGTTTTCTGTGGAGTATTATAGCACATTTACATCCTGCAAATATCATAAAGAAAATTAAGTCATTATAAATAAAGAAGAATATAATACAAGGGAATTTGGATCGCTTCTGATGATTAGATGAATTTCCATATGATTATAATAGGTTAATAAAGTTTCATAAAAGAAAATTAAAATTTAATAGAAGTAAATGTTTTTGAATGAAATGTGAATTATGTTTCCTATGGTAATATTACGACCCATTTTACTCAGATTCATAAAAATTTATTGAATATAAAAATTAGTCCAACAGAAATAGTATATAATGATAGAGAAAATACATGCATCATAATATATTTTACCATGGACATATAATATTACTCGAAAAATTTAAATTGTTAAAACTTATCACCATATAATGATAATCATAATAATTATAAAGGACGTAATTTAAATTATGATTATGATTCCCATTATTCATGTTTATCTTCAAATTTCAACAAAAACATACAAAAAATTTTAATGAAATTTTACAAAATTGTAAAACAGAAATATTATCATCAAGTAAAAATGTTAGGATACAAGAAACACCATAAATACAAAATAAGATAGAAACGATTCAAGAATTATATAAAAGACAATAAATAATATATGAGGACAATGAAGAACTAAATGACTGCTTTTAAAAATTCCAACAGCAATAAAAAAACAATATAATAAAAATATAACAACACTACAAATATTAAATCAAAATTATCAGTCTGAAAAAGATTTCAAGACAACAACCATGTCGATTTAAACCATGAAATGAATTTTATGATTTATTGAAAAATTAAAACAATCAAAACAATCAACAGCACAAGCAAATATATTACAACAAACCAGCACAAGCGGAATATATATATTATCAGCGGTCATTTGGTATTATGTAAAGATGTTTTCTATATTACAAAAAATCAGAATAATACAAATTTTTCCTGTCTTCAAATGTATGACAAGTTTTAGAACTTTGAAGAAATGATAGACATTTGGAGAATTGTCAACTTAAAATGAACAGTCAAAACACATTTCCAAAAGATGAATTTAAGAATATAATAAATGGTATTTTAAAAATAAAGTACCCTTTTACCTATTTATTGTGAATTTGAAGCATATAATTTAATATGACACAAAATTCTGAAAATGATAATATGAAAAAAGTGCACCTGAAACAAAGTTTAAGAAAAATATCTATTTGAACAAAAACCATTTTGTTGGGGAATGTACATTCATATCAAATAAATTCCTGAATTATTTAAATCAGAATATTATCAATACTATGTGAAAGATAGTTCCAGAAAAGTTTTACAAAGGAAGTAGAAGAATTTACAAAATTATTTTCACGAATGCTTAGAAAAAATATACCAATGATGCCATTTAACAGAAAAGAAAAAATTAAATTTTATTTATGAAAACAAAATGATATTACTGGGAAAAGAATTTGCAAAAAATTTATAAAAATCGCAAGGTAAAATACTGATAAGGAAGCGACGGCTCTTGCCGACAAAGTAAAAGATCATGACATCTAAATGGATTTAAATAGAGGACAGCATCATAATTCTTTGTTAATCTTAAATGCTAATAAATTTCGGTATAACTTTGTACCTTTATATTTCTACAATGGTTCTACTAAATATGATTCCATTTATTAATAAAAGATCTATTCTCATCCTGAAAAATTACAAACTAAGAACCAACGTACTTAGTAAAACCAAGAAGAATATTTTTTCAATGCAATTAGGTATGTCTGAATTTTAGATGCATTTAAGATTTTTTACCCTATTCATTAGATGTTAGGGAAAAACTTTGAAACCTGAACAATGTACAAATAATTTAAATAAATATAATTAAAAACCTTTAAAAAGGAATATTTCCGTATGAATATATTAACTGGAGATAGAAATAGAAGAAATGAAATAATTAAAGAACAAAAACTTTTCCTCCAATAAATAATTTAAATCTACATTAAAACAATCACAATTATCTGAAGAAGACAATGCAGAAGCTGAAAAGAATTGGAGAGAGTTAATTGTAGAACAATGTACGATATACAATGAAAATCTTCAATAGAGGTAATAATCCTTACTGAATCTTTTGAAAACTTTCGTGATCATGAGTTTAGAATATTATGGAATAGATCCATGTTATTGTTATTTCTACACCAGTTTAACAGGTTAGCAGGATTAAAACATACTGGCATTAAACTAAAACAATATAAAGAAAATTCATATGATAAATCTATTATTTTTTGAAATCTGGAATTAGAGGTGGAGGTTCATCAGATTTAGGTAATACGTTATGACATGTTACAATAAAAAAAGTAAAATTTTTTCCCTGAGATTATGGAATAATGAAACCTTTATCTCCAAAAAAGTGACAGTTTATAAAATTGTTTAATCCAAATATAGAAGGACTTACTGGTGTATCCAAGAAATGTCCGGACTAAACCACTTGCAGATAACCTGTGATAGCGAATACGACTTCAGATGTAAATTAGGTCTTTAAGGCATGAAAAAATTTGGTCGCCGAAATTTTTCTTCCCGGTCAGTTTTCTATTTTTAAAAAATAATTTTTACATTTTAACATGAATTTCCTGTATTTTCCTGAATTGATCGAGATCCGATTTGTCCCCCCACCCCCGCCCCCCACCCCCCCCCCCTTTTTTTTTATTGTTTATTGTTAGATTGATTTTGATTTTGTACCTTTATTTGACTGATATCTTTGCCATGAATATTGCAAACGTCTTTGTTAAATTGCTTCATGGTTGCGATATCAATCAGGAAGTTCATTCAGCACTCATCTCATTCAGAAATCGTGTCAAACTAAGGTTCTTGGGTTCTATCAGTTTTCATGATGGATTGTGACAAGCGTGTCTTCATCGGAATATTAGCAGTGTGATACGATAACCATTCCTGATCCGCGCATTCGCTAATGTGACATCTAAAAGGAAATTAACCTGGCATATGGAAGCAAAGCTCCATCGAGAACTACTGCTTATTTCTGGATAAGCGAATTTAAACAGCGGAAGACAAATCTTGGGGCAAGATTTTCAACTGTTGTCGGCCGCAGGAGATTCCGGAAGAAGATTCGAGGTCAAGTGCGATGAAGTGATTACCGCACACAGAAGGCTAACCATCCGTGAGATGTCAAGTGAGTTGCGAATCCAGTTATCACTTTCCTGTCATGCCATCACGAAAGACTTGGATATCGCAAACTGGCATCACTTTCGTACCGAAGTTTCGGTCACCTGAAATGAAGGAGAACAGACTTCTGGCGGCACAGTCAAATTTGGATCTCCTCGAAATGCACGGAGATCAGTTTCTGAACTGCATCCTTACAGAGGATGAAACATCTTTAAGTTTGTATCTGCCTCAAAGTAAGCGAGAATCTGCAGAGTGGCGAAAATCAGGCGAGTCTGCCCCTTTGAAAATGCGATCCGGAACATCACATCGCCGGTCGTTGATGCTGACGGTCTTTTGGAACGCTTCGGGAATCCAACTGGTTGACTTTGCGGATAAAGGAGTAAGAATCAATAGCGAATATTATTCCAATCTGTTATCTGAAGCGAGGAAGAAAATAAGAAAGCCACGAAACATTCCCCTCTACTTGCTTCATGACAATGCTCCGATTCACACCTCGCAGGAGACAACCAATGCCTTAACGAGAAACGGATTTCAACTATTGAGCCATCCTCCTTATTCACCTGACTTGGCCCCAAGTGACTTCTATCTGTTTAGATTCCTCAAAAAGCATCTTCGTGGACACCATTTTGAATCGCCAGTTGAACTGCGGGATGCAGTTACTGAGTTTTTTGATTCTTTGACACCGGAATTTTTTCATAAAGCTTTTTGTGAATTGAGACTTCGTTGGCAAAAAGTGACGAATGCTAACGGCTCATACATTGAAAAGTAAACTGTTTTCTGGATCAAAACATTTGTTTTTCCGTTAATTATTAGTCAGGTTATTAGTGATAGCTTAACTGTCAAGTTAATCTAAATATATTAATTCTAAATCGCTAGAATTTATAGGAAAATCTTGAAATTCAGACAAAAATGTTTGAAAATTTTGAAAAAATAGAAAACTGACCGGAAAAATTTCGGCGACCATATTTCTCATGCCTTAAAGACCTAAATTTACATCTGAAGTAGTATTCGTTATCACAGGTTATCTGCAAGTAGGTTAGTCCGGGACATTTTGGA
>CAJQUW010014649.1:0-110660 GCA_907163375.1 Prostheceraeus crozeri | reverse complement strand
TTATAGGGACCGATGTTTCATTTTGTGAACAATGGATTTTGATATACCTTTAGCACGCTTAATACTATCTGCACATTCTTTTAATTTCATGGAATACATTTTAGGACGGAGGAGAATCATTTCATCTATTTCCTTTCCTGCTGTTTCATCCTTAAAACAACCAAGTTTGGCTTTATTCTGTATGGAATAGAGTGGATGGGTGGAATTGTAGTTAGATGTGTCGAAATATTTTTCTAATGACTTGCCTACTTCATTAAAATTTAAATCTTTTTGAGTGGTAATTCCTAAAAAGAAACTATCTGTATCACCACCCAGCAAGCGAACCTCTTTCACGAGAGGGCATGGTTTTAATATTTTGTAGAAGAGTTGATACATTTCAAGCTTGGAATAATCTAAAACGGCTTGCCCAATATAGATGGGTTTGCACAACTCAATTTCTGATTTTATCATTTTAACACCTACAAGATCCTCATCGATGATGTCTCTATCAATGAAAAGAGGTGATGAGGTCAATTTGTGATATTTTTGTTCATCGACGACTAGTTTGTAGTTCATACGTTTTCTAACATCCTCCATGGTCTTTCCGAAAAGACTGTTATTCTTATATTTATAAAAATCCTTTTCAAAATTATTTTGGGCGAGTGCACGTTTTTGACTGTTACTATCTATGTAGGGTTTGAGGAAGGCTTTCTGTCTAAATTTGATAATGCGGTGAACTGACTTTAGAAGCATGCCCATTTCTAAATAGAATTTTAGTATGCAGAAGTGTACGAGATAATTTTTCTTATCATATTGGGTGAGTAAAAAGTTTGCGGCATGGTTTGTACCTTGGCTGTCCACACTCTGTTAAGTTATTATGAAATTGTGACATGAATGGTGAAAACATATCTTCAGTCACTTCACCAGATTCAGGTGCGAGTGGGAAATCAGCAGTTTTATTTTTAATGCTATTTGGATAAATCAAATCCACTTCAAAATAATATCCCCAATCACCTTCATCTGGAATATTCAGTATGTTTGAAGGGTTGGAGTAATACTCAAGCTCATCTTGATTTAACCAACTAAACTCGGAATGAGGTAGTGGTTTAGACAGTGAACTGCCATATAAATTATTTTGGTCATAGTACTTTAGGTGGATATGATCATCACCTACTGTTTCAGATTTTATATGATGTTTATTTACAAATGTGAGACCACCGCGTATTCCGCGCTCAAATATATTATACATCTCCGGGTCTTGTAAGAGATGAATGGTCTCACCAGTCATTTTAAAGGCTGATTTAAAGGACATGGCTGGTAGACTGACAAAGTGGACAGGATCTAATTTGTCTTCTTCTAATGCCACTCGTCGAAATTCCTGAAAGACATCAGCCAGCAAAATGACATCTAATTCTCAGTAAGCGATCATATAATCGCCAAACGTTTTACATTCAAATTTTAACTATGCCTCTTGAGCATGTTCATAATCTTCTACTGGACAATCTTCACCCGTCAAATCGTTTTGGAATTTGTAAATGGAAGGAAGGGTTGTTTCATTTAGTTTAGACATTGAGCTAAAATACGCATAAGGAAAGACTCCTTTGCGAGTGATTATTTCATCCGTTAAGTTTGGATAGTGTTTCTTCAAAGTTTGACTATGGGGAAGAAACTTGAGATTACGAACGAGAGAAGCTAGTGACGCTGACATGAATTGGAATGAATCTAAAAATTTTATTTCGAAGAAGACTGTCTTATTTTCTTTAGTTTTATCTACTAGTACTTTTGCTGTCATTGCCATGAATTTTTCTCTCGTTTGTGCTATTACATTAAACTGCCACGATTTCATCTGGCTCAACCCTCCTTTTATGAGCATATGACTGTCATAGCCCTTAAAGTTATGAAAAATGACGGGTAGTACACGACGTCTCAACCTAAGTGAAAAGTTACATTTGGAGCAGAGTGCGTTTCTAAATTTACCAGTGATGTGATCATGATCACGCACTTTCTTAATTTTATCGTCATCAAACGTTTTATGACATTTAGGACAGGATGTGCAACTTTCAAATTTTTGTTTGTCTTCATCTGACATATGTAGTGACTTACGCTGCAATTGGGAATCATATGATTGTTGAAATTTAGCAGCTTTATCGAGAAATTTTAGAAATTTTGAAATGCAATCTTCACCTTGCCAAGTATGCATTTTGTTTTGTCTATTCCTAAAGTGGTCATGCCATACTTCATAGCAGGATATGGCTGCTGGCTTGTGGATGATATCATCAATGTAGCATTCTATGTCTGCGTAAATGACACGCAGGGGACTTAATTCGTCACCATTATCCCTATGTGAAAATATTTTATCTTTGGGCATGCGTTCCATTTGTAATTTACCTCGCTTGCACCATTCATAGTGAGTTTCAAATTTATCTTTACTCCAAAAGGAGCGGATGCAGCGGTCGCATACAAAATGTTCACCTCTTTTAGAGTGCCCAAGTGAGTGTACAAGTGAGAGATTTTGGGAATACCACATTAGTGCCATTCCTCGCTATCATCTTGTTTTACTAATAAGAGGTTGACTACACGTTCATAACAAGTTGAACGTGAATTATAGCGGGCACCCTTCAACCCCTTCTCCCACACGTGAACGACAATTTTAATCTAATTATGTTTTTCGAACGTTTCTACATCTTTGATTTTCATGTTGTTACTATCACAACCTTCAAAGTCTAGTTCATCCTCCCACTGTCTATAGCTATAGGTGCGATCTCGGTGCGCGTTGATATCATTATAGTGAAGGATGGATAGGACTGCATATTTGAAACACTGTGATTTACAATCGACATTGATGACAGCTTTCTTATTATACAACGTTTTTGGTATTTTAAATGTACCTCGAGCTGCATGACTTTCTAATAGTGAAATTTTGAATATGGCTGAGTCCACACCATCAAAAATGAGAGCGCTGTCGCGTTGATTGAATTTATCTACATTTGATTTTAAACATTGAATGTGAAAATTTAGCCAAGACTCGCAGTCTACAACTTCGGTTGCGGAAGAGGAAGGAACATGAAACTGTATTCTCTCCGTCACTTGACCCGTTTGAAAATCTATCTTAATATATTTTAGTTTAAGGTAGATGAGCGCCTTCATTCTAAAATTGTCTAAATTGTTGAAGAGCGCTTAGATAATGTTAGAATTTTGAAGGAGCCAATCAGGAAAATCTACTATTTGAGTATTGGACTCCATGCAGTAGTCGCGTACTAAATTATTATGTGAAACATTAATGAGGGAGATGGTAGAGGTACCGTTGGTGTAGTGATCATTTGCATGCGTGTGTTGAAGTCTGTGCGAAGATCGCTGAAAGTGACTATCAAAAGAAAGAGGGCACAAATCGCAAGGAAAGGAGATGTCATCGTCAGAATCAACTTCACCTCCGGAGATTGACGCCGCTTTGCGTTGACACACACGTTGTTTGATGTGTCGAAGGAGACTGTGCTTCCTTGTAAACATATGTCCGCAGTCGGCACATTCCCACTCGTTGCCTTGTCGCGAGAGTCCTGAGCTGGAACTCACATCACCTGAAAGAGAAATCATTCTTTCATCTCTGTTCAAGTCTTAGTGTATTGTTACAACCTACCTTGAGTCAACAACTCTAAACTTTCCTCGAGAAGGGAGGGTGTTGGTGATGAAGTTGATGCCTGAAATTGAGGAAGATGCTATTAGCCACACGTTTGAGGGAGATGAGTGAAGAAATTTTCAACTTACGATTTCAACGAAATTATGTTTAAGCTTGATACTTCAACAAGATAGAGACTTCACTCAAATAATGCGTCTCAAATTTGGAATTCACTAGAGAGCAGTTCACTTGTACGCCTCAAATAATAACAGAATTCGCTAGACAACAGTTCACTTATGCGTCTCAAAGACAGAGTGAAATGACACGAATGTCACTTTGCATATATACTTTCATATTCATCATTCATTGGCTGTTCATTCTGATCGGTTGCTTGTTGATACTTAAGAATTAGAAAACATTTCAAAGTTATTATTCACAGTTAACATGACAAGCCCTCCGACAACACCAAACACAAAATTCTCTTCTCCATCCTCAACACCAAACGCTCCAACGAAGGTAGAGAAGGTGTTATTACCAGCGGACAACGAAGAGAGTGTATGTGAGAAGGAGTGTCCCGACTTAACAGGCGTGAGGTGGAAGTATCTCCAGTACGATACTGACGATGTGATGGAGATCACCAGCACCAAGTTCCTCCACCAATTATGGGAGTGGTACACCCCTAACTCCCAGCCACGAACTATGGCGGAGTGGGAGTATATTGACAAAGTGAGGCTCGCAGTGGAAGAACGATTAAAGCAACTGAACTGTTTTTGTTATCTATGTGAAGCCAGACTCTGGGACGATATTGACGATGAAGACCTTTTGAAATACATGCCATAATAAATTTTTATTTCATATTATCTTTGCTTTCATACTGACTTACTTGAACGGGGCTTCAGTGGATGATTTAACCATGTATACTTTTTCATTTGGAAATAGTAGTACGCTTAGTCTAACTTGTAAATCTTAAAACATTTCATATGGGCGATGATGATAGGTGAAATAGTGTCAAATAAAATTAAGATAGCTTACACTTCTGATACAGGGATAGCAATCGACTGCGATCCATGTGTAAAGAGCTTGTTAGACTACGGATGGGCTTAAGTGGATGATTTAACCATGTATACTTTTTCATTTGGAAATAGTAGCACGCTTAGTCTAACTTGTAAATCTTAAAACATTTCATATGGACGATGATGGTAGATGAAATAGTGTCAAATAAAATTAAGATAGCTTACACTTCTGATGCAGGGATAGCAATCGACTGCGATCCATGTGTAAAGAGCTTGTTAGACTACGGAAGAGAGAAGTGTGTTATGTTGCGTGTGGCGCGTGAGTGTCCTCCCATTTCATTCCATTCATCAATTCGTCTCATTGATAGAGACAGGAAGAACTCATGGTTCTCATAACGTATGCAATGGAAAGTTTTAGGCAACCTTCGACAGTTGGCTAAATGTCGCCCTGACGCGAATGCATACTACGTTGAGACAGAGGCAATCACTTGCAAACATGACGCAGAGAGGTTAAACAAGATTGACCATTGCCGAATGTCCCTTGCGGTATACATAGCTACGGGTTTCACCGCCGCCCTTTACAGGAACGCCCGTCGAAAGGAAGTATTACACCGAACTTCATTTCCAACGTTCAAGTTGACTGATAGCAGATTCAACTTAATGATAGTATTCGCCAGTCCGAAGACTGCCCAGGGCAAACCGCGAGGAGGTTCTATCAAATCTTGCCCCATGGTGGCCCTTAAGAGAGCCGGTGGTTCGTTCTCGGGAGTAACGTCATCTTACACCCTACCAATTCTACTGAGAGAGTCTTTGACTCTCTCTTTGGTAGCAGTGTCGACTTCCACACTAACTGGTACATGGCTAAAAAGTGGAATGTAGCGCCATTCCGTTGGATTGACAGCAGTTGCTGTCATCGGATTGCCAATCCGAGCAAGATTATTATAAACTCTGTCTTGCTCCTCTAGCCCGACAAACTCCTCAAATAAATTTCGCGGCCTTAACTGCGGTCCGCGAGGAGAGCTGACTTGACTGTTCGGCGTCTGCATGATTGAAATGAAATGAAATGAGAGGCAGTGGTTTATATACCCTCTAACACGACGCAACGTTCAAGTTGACTGATAGCAGATTCAGCTTAATGATAGTATTCGCCAGTCCGAAGACTGCCCAGGGCAAACCGCGTGGAGGTTCTATCATGTCTTGCCCCTAGGTGGCCCTTAAGAGAGCCGATGGTTCGTTCTCGGGAGTGACGTGATGGGGTGGTGAAGGCGGGCAAAGATCTGCAATGAAAATGATATGTATTAGAATAGGATATACTATCTTATTTACTTTTCACTTACCAAGTTAGTCATCCTTTGGCAGTCTCGCGCGCTTCCGAATAGAAAATTTGTGCAGATGGCCGCGCATTCTCAGGCTGGCGTGTAGGCACTTCTTACTCGGATGGCCGTTATAGCATAGGATGGACTCGTCGAGGCTTTGATTTACTAATACTTCGCCGGCCAAATGATTATCCCGAATAGGGATGTGAAACTCAAACAAACGATCCTCATTCACACGTTCCCACTCATCCCTCATGCGCTCCAACTTCTCATACGCCTGCCTCTCATCACCCCGCCGAGCCACAGTCCTCTCCAACTCAACATTCCTCGCTCTCAACACACTCATCTCCTTCATCATCTCCTCAAACTTCGCTTCTGCATCTCTCATTCTTCTCTCCGCAGCACTCGCCCTCTTCTCACACTCATCATTCTTCTCTTCCAACTCTCGCGTCTTATTCTTCAAATCAGTCACACTACGCCTCATTCTAATATTCTCATCCGCTACCTCCTTCGACTTCAGTTCCTTCTTTTTCAACTCATCCAACTCCTTCACAACTTCATCCTTCACTTTCTTCAAACTCTCATACTTATTCACCAACAAATCATGCGCCATCTGCTGCGAAACATGCCTCTTCTCTTCATCCTTCAACCACCTCGCCGACTGCACACGAATCCCACCACTCTTCACTTTTGGGGAAGATGAGCTCTTCGGGGGGTCGGTGATGACAATGTTTGACACCTCCGACGACGAAGAGCTCAACTTCCTCACACGCTTCCTCACACGCTCCCTATCTAAATCCACATCATCCTCATCATCACTCTCAAGCACTCTCTTTCGCTCAATCTCAGCCTCCAACGACGCAACCGCTCTCGCCAACTCATCATTCTCAACAACATTCTCAACAACATTCTCAACCTTACCCTCTCGCTCGATCGCCAACATTCGCTCCCTCTCTTCCACAATCAACTGCGTAAATCTCAAGTCACTCACTAAACCACCACTACAGTCAGCATGCACTCTGTAGAAACGCGCCTCATCCTCATCACCCTTCAGCACTCTACACTTCACACACGCAATCCTATTCAAGATAATCATGTGGCCGGTGCCCGCCTTCTTCACATGCGCCTTGGCGTCCGCACTGCGATTGATTCGCCCACATGAGCACATTTTGATATGATATTTACGATTCTTATCGTTTGCCATGCCTGATTTTATTGTTAACTGTAAGATAATGAAATTTGTATAAGTTTGGAATCATGTAGTACAGTCATATTCCTAAAGTATTACACTTAGTCAGGAATGATAGATTTGAGTGTAGTGAGTGGCACTCGATCCCGTCGACAGCCCGAAGGCCTTGTACTGATCACTAGGGAAGTGAGAGATCTTCCCCGATACCCGCTCTTTACAGCTGAAGACATTATTGTCACTGCCCCGAAGTGGTAACAGGAACGCCGAGTCAAAGGTAGTGATCAGTAGCTGGGATCTAACCCCTCAAAGCTGCCTTAGACATAGTTAAATTTCAAATCTGATAGCAGATTTGAACTCAGCATACTTGAAAACCTTAGTCTACATGTTAACACTTTGAAAAAACTGAAAATTAAGAATTTTTAAAAAATTCCGCATTTTACTACTCATACTACTTTTAAAAAATTTTATCAGTAGTAAAGACACTATCAAACTCTATCATGCAAACTTTGAAGTAAGAAGATAGCTTGCCTACTTCAAAAGATAGAGTCCTTTGAAACACCCGATATCGGGAGCTCAGAGCAACGACCGTCGCTTACCTCGTCTTTCGATGAAGTGATGAGACTTACGTTGTCGGGGGTTTATATATGCTCCGAAGAAAACTTAAAATGGCTCTATCTCCGAACGTATTCATCGTAGCGACATGCGGTTTGTTGCAAACGATTTGTCTCATCATTTTCCATCATATGACACCTGAACCATTCTCATATGACCACGGGAAGTTGGTCCGTCAGCACATGTCCATGTAACATGCCACAAGTGAAAAAATTCCTAAGTGTGAGAGCTCCAGTGTGGTGAAAATTTTGAAAAATTTAAAACTTCCGAATTTCGACCTGGGACCTTTACCAAAACATTTTTCATCAAATTTCACTGACCCCCCTCCCCCCTCGTTCAGAGAAATTTGATGAAAAATGTTTTGGTGACGGTCCCAGGTCGAAATGCCACACTTTGGAAAATTTTCAAAATTTTGCCCATACAAAGCCACTCTGACACTTAGGATTTTTCAGGTGAGCTCCGACCTAAAATCTTAAATGGCGTCTCACATCTAAACGAAGACAGATAGGAACAAGCCGATTCTTTCACTGAATTTGTCTCACTCTTAGCTTTCAAACGAGCTATGGCACGACAAAATCCGTCCACTGGAAGCCAAGATCGAAGCGAGCTCTCCCGAGGGGGGGGGGGACGTCAGCGAAAATTTTTCTCTCCGATTGACTTGAAACTCACCATACCGATGCAGAATTTCACGCTGAATCCGAATCTGGCCTCCGTTTTCCCATCCGATGCTTCGTTTTGGCGCTACAACCCAAAACGTCCAAAATTTTAACTCTGTCATTTTTCGACAATCTACCGAAATCTTAAATGGCGTCTCACATCTAAACGAAGACAGATATGAACAAGCCGTTTCTTTCACTGAATTTGTCTCACTCTTAGCTTTCAAACGAGCTATTGCACGACAAAATCCGTCCACTAGAAGCCAAGATCGAAGCGATCTCTCCCGAGAGGGGGGGGAGGTCAGTGAAATTTGATGAAAAATGTTTTGGTGACGGTCCCAGGTCGAAATTCCACACTTTGGAAAATTTTCAAAATTTTGCCCATACAAAGTCACTCTGACACTTAGGATTTTTTCAGGTGAGCTCCGACCTAAAATCTTGTAACAGCTCTAACTTTTGAACGGCTGGTCCGATTGACTTGCGGCAAAAAATGTCGTGCAGCAGTTTTTTCTCCTCTTTCAAACGAGTAGCTGTAAGACAAAATCCGTCCACTAGAACCAAAGTTAGAAGATCGCTGTCGGGGGGGGGTCAGCGAAATTTGATGAAAAATGTTTTGGTGACGGTCCCAGGTCGAAATGCCACACTTTGGAAAATTTTCAAAATTTTGCCCATACAAAGCCACTCTGACACTTAGGATTTTTTCAGGTGAGCTCCGACCTAAAATCTTAAATGGCGTCTCACATCTAAACGAAGACAGATAGGAACAAGCCGATTCTTTCACTGAATTTGTCTCACTCTTAGCTTTCAAACGAGCTATGGCACGACTAAATCCGTCCACTGGAAGCCAAGATCGAAGCGAGCTCTCCCGAGGGGGGGGGGACGTCAGCGAATATTTTTCTCTCCGATTGACTTGAAACTCACCATACCGATGCAGAATTTCACGCTGAATCCGAATCTGGCCTCCGTTTTCTCATCCGACCACTCCTTCCACTCGAAACAGCCCATTTTACAACCCAACATTCAGCAGATTGCACGAAAAACATCACACACTAGAGCCTCAAGACAAAACCTGGCGGTCGCCCAAGTCCACCACGACACTCTGCCGTTGCAGAGGGGGGGAGTCAGCGAACATGTTGTGAACGTGGACCAACCTGGCCGGCACACCACGACAGACTACAACCTCTGTCGTTCCAGGGGGGGGGACGTCAGACGCGAAGCACCACGGCGGCCGACCACGAGACTCTGCCGTTCCAGAGGGGGGGGGACGTCAGCGACGACGGCCATCTTTCGCGGTCCAGAAGTGGAGTTTTACTTACTACTCTTGATGGTGACATGATGGAAATTAGTGGTGGTTCAGGAGCTGTATTACCTGCACGAGTTCAATCTGGTTGAAGAGTATAGCACATTATCATAAACTTTTGTCGGAACTGTACCTCTATAGATTTTGAGATTCTCTAGTTTGATTGGTTTTGATGTAAAAAGAGTGTGTGACGTGTAACGTTTGACGTCAACATATGTTTCGCACTGTCATTGTTGGACAATACCGACAACGAATTTCCTGATAGTGTAGCTTGTATTATTTCGAGAAGTCAGATGTGAGAACATTCTGCATTGCCCGCTTCCCCGTTTGTCGGAGAAAGCCAATATTAGCTAGAAACTTGACATACAAAGCTCAGGAGCAATAACTGAACTGCGGGCAATACGGGCAACAGTGTGGACAGGGTAAACTTGCTGACATGCCCGCTAGGGTGCGGCGCGGGCCCTACTCCAGTCCATCATTGAGACCGTTGTAGTCTCAGTGAGGATTTATCAAAATGTAATTGCAATCAAATTGGATTAAGCAATCCATGAATTGTACTATTGAAATAGTAAATATACGTGTATATAAATCCATTGAATTTATGAGATTTACCAAACGAGTTGGAACTCATAAAAATGAATCACCTCCCGTTCGCTGCAGTCAATTTCAACATCAATTGTAATTATTTATTGTCAGCATTTTAGTAGACTAACTCTTGATGTTGAATTTTTGATTTTGATTTTTCATTCAAAGTATTAGGCGTCATACTACATGTCGCATTATAGCCTGCGATAGTAGACTGCTACTTAACAGTGAGTGAAATACATGTAGCTGTATTCTAAATCGGACGTTTATATTGATGAAATTATATACAGAAGTAAGTTCATGCATCGCACTTACAGTGATAATCATTTAGGCCTATAAGTGATAACATGAGTGAAAAATTATACGTGCCTACACTGTAAATCGTAATGTACCAAAAGGTGAAGCACGTAGGGGCTGGTTGATATTGGCAGGTTAGGTGAAATAATTGCACCAATGGCGTATCCCCAACAAGAGCCAAAATAGATGCGAGATGGTCTAGAGATGGTGAAAAAAGTTGATATTGCTGAATATCAATTTTCGCTGATATTTTCACGTATTATCAATTTTTTTCAGTGACATTCGGCTAATCTATTTTTGCAGGTAAAGTTTACCTCATGATTTACAGTGGAAGTAGAGTTTTGAGAGCATTATGAAAATGTGCTTTGCTAGATAGATATTCTTAACTGATAGTTCACCAAACAAGCCTACTGGAGCTTTTCTATAAAATGATTGCAGATTTTTTTCGGAATTTCGTCCGGTTGTGAGAAGTAAGAGTTACTATGGAGACAGTTCGGTGGGCAAAGATGCATGTAGAATGATTTATTCTGTCTCTGGCAGTGATCAAGAAGGTCAGCGAGCCATCGGAGCGTCGCAGAAGAACTTCTGCTTTCTAAATGCACACTACCGCCGCTATGAATCACTCTTTGGAAATATGCTTGCATTGATATGGAAATAGCATCTGCACGATTTCCTACGACGATGACATTGTAAGCTTAGTAAATCAGTTAATCAACTTAAAAAATCATCATAAGACAATTGACTCAATCAATTGCAAAGACTTGATGTCACCAATCAATTAATGTTTGATTCAACCAAACCGCGGTCAGAAGCTGCTATGACTAAAAAATTCAAACTTTTCTGGAATATGCCTTCTACTTTTTAGTTGGCGGCAGGAAACAACCGTGCACGGCGGCTAGAATTTTTTCGATATAGAATCGTCGTTATCATTAATCAAGAGATTAGCTGAATATTGAGTAACATCGGGAATCTAATTCATGTCCATAAATAAAAATGTGCACGCAAGTAGGCCTATCGATACAGAGAAAATGACGGACATTATACAAAAACTTACTAAGAAAAGTTCCCGACATCATTTACTATCCATCCATGGATTAATTCAATATTAAAATCAGTCTCTTTTGGACAGGTTGTAGATCCCAGCGTCTTGAATGCGGAATATATCGATCAGCAGCTCCCAGCAAAGTTTGCATCGACAAAAAGAAATACTGTGACAAAGTAAATGACTGCGGAAACAATTATGATGAGAATCCTGACATTTGCGAAAGTAAGTATGCCTATATTTCATCATTGGTGTTCCGCTTTCTAATATTGCAATCATTCGGTCGAATTTAATGCAATTACAACACTCAGCAATAATTTCATCACTTGGTTGTTTAGTTCCAGGTTTCCTTACACAAGAGCCGGTACCGGTACATGCAATTAAGAAAGCAAAATCTAAATTTGTTAAAGCAATTGATTTTTATCAGGTCGTGCGGGCAACTTTAAAATTTAAAATCTTTAATTAGGAGCCTAGTACTTCTGCTGTAATGTTGCTATATCAAACTCAAACAAATGTTATCTTTCATTCAATAGATAAGATATTAAGTTATCTCAATTATTAAAGTTTTCTTTTATTCCGGTGACTAGAACGAATTTCTGAAAGGAGCGTGGCCGAAAATGAGAATTTCACATAATAATGTACAGTGCACACTCTGTACGGCTATCAGAAGTCTGCGAGTTCTAACTGGTTTCTCTTCTTGTCAGGCAGGATCAAAGAAAAGCGTACGCGAATCCAATTAGACGCAGATTGAGGTTTTCGGTAAAATATGCATTAACACTAGAACTACGGATGAGGTCAAAATGACCTCAGACAGACTTTAAAATTTCATACTTGGTGAACAAAGCTTTTCTAGGAATTGATGTTTAGCGGCATTTGATATCTTTTGTCTGTTGTATCGTAAATGGAATTTCATACAAATTGATGATTCCCTTCACAGTTAAATCAACCTGTTACCCTACAACTACGGACTAAGGTCACTTTGACCTCTCCTGCGTGAGAAACTTTTCGCAAAGCTGAATTGCGTTTCATTAGATATCCATGACAGTCAGATGTATGTAGATGATGTAAAAAGATTTCTATGATTTTTGTTAACATGCATTTCACTTTGAATGACGTACTGTTGTTCAAAACACTTTTCGTATGGTATGTCTGTGCTCTGCTCTCCATGCCAATACCATTGATTTTTTTGTGGCAGTATTGCTTCTCACTAAAGTCATTGATACTCAACACTAAGTGTCAAATGGCTCAAGAGAGAGTTCCTACGCTATGAAACGTCGGCGACATTCCGCAGAAAACGCGGCAAAACTCCTTGCACAATTGAGTGATAGTGGTTCCAGCTGTGAATCCAATAGGGAAGACGAAATAAGACCAGCCGACAATGATGAATGTGACTTATCATCATCTGACACTCACACAGCATCTGTGGAAAGTATCGAGCCACTGCGGAAGCGGTTGAATGTATATCCGGAAATTGGCTGTGGTGATGAACTAGCTACGCCTGGGAGGCCCGCGTGACGATGGCTTGCCGCATGACGGCTTCCCGACTTTCACCAGTCTCAGTGTCAAAGTATAGCAAGAGCACACCAAGTCGGCGGGTATTGGACATTAGCCAACACATAATATCTTTCGTGCGAATGCGGGAATTACCACGAAGACTCGAGCTACTGTGGATGATTCCAAACAAAATGCTTTTTCATTATTGATGTATGAAAAGATGCTCAGATACATAAGAAGCTGCACTGAGGTGGATACGAAACGTGTGTTAGATGACACTGACTATTAACACTTGATGAATTAGAAAATTTTTTGGGGGCATGCTATTTGCGAGGGTTTTGTGGTGGGAAAAATATCCCTCTACATAGCTTCTGGAGCAACGAGTTTGGGTTGCCGATTTTCAGGGACACTATGTCCAGAGACCGTTTTTTGAAATTATGAAGTTCCTTCGCTTCGACTTTCTGCTGATAAATTTGCAGTAGCTTCCGATGTATGGAAACCCTTTATTCATAACTGTCAACATTGTTTCGTGTCATGTGAAAACTTAACAGTAGATGAACAATTGCTGCCGTGTAAATCAAAATGTCCGTTTACCGAACAAGCCTGATAAATGCGATATCAATTTCTTTCTTCTTGTTGATGTCAAGACCAAGTATTTGTGCAACGGTTTTCAATATTAAGGCAAACATGATCCAAATTCTCAAAAGAAGCCTTTCGGCGACTTCGTTGCTCTAGAGCTTGTGAAGCCTATTTACGGCCTTGCACGGTGACGTTGAAGGCGAAAAATTGTGACCAAAATTCTCCAGAAAAACTGTTGACATTTTTTGATTTGGTTATGTGTAGGAAGTTGTAAAACGTAAAATTTAAAATCATCCATCTAGCTATTCTCGAGAAAATTCAAAATTTGAATTTTAGTAGTAGTATGATAGGTTGAAATATTACAAATACCAAAATCAAAATCCTCTAGAGAAACTGTTGTGACTTTCTGATTTATCTATGTGCATGGAGTTGCAAGCAAATAATTCCAATACAATCCATCGAGCTATTCACGAGAAAATTCAAAATTTGAATTATATGACCAGTACAATAATTATGATAAATTCCTTTTTTTTTGGTTTCATGAAATAGCTGACTACATGCAATGCTGCTATTAAACCAGATGATGTTTTGCATGTACGACTTACATCCAATGTTTGCTTGACTAAGGTGACTGCTTTGCGTATTCTTGTAGGTCCTGACATGTAGAGTGCATTATTTACCATATACATGTGACATGTATTTTCTTTTTTATTTGAAATATGAATGCAATTAGCCATTTTTATTTAATTGAATTTACCTTTAAGCTACGCAAGCTGCGTTATGATAGCAACTTCATCAGTTTACATCCTACGTACGAGGACTTATGTAGTATTTCTGTAAGGCATAGATTTCTTTTCTACTTATTACTATTTTACTGGTTTTAAGCTTTAGCTGTTCCTTCAAATTCAAAGCGTATTTTTCCTTAAAGGAAATTTGAATCTGAATCTGTCACTTATCTTCAAAGCCCTTCTTTACCTAAATCCTTGTATCCTTGCATCCTTCTCATCATTGAAGAGAAAACAATAATGCTAGAATAATATAATTATAATTTGGCCAAACCGTTAAAAAAAGATTACCCTCAACTCAAATGTTCTCAGATATGTCTGCTGTTGTAGACTGATACTGCGGAAAGAAGAAGATTGCCAAAACTTGGATGCGATTCATTGATTTTGTACCGATTCCAAGTCTCAGAAAAGTCATAATGAGCTGCTTCAACCGACTGCTCACTCCACGGTCCTAAACCTGTTTTTTCAATTTGCAAAAATTCGCAACATGGTGAAAAATACAATGAATTTTAGGCGTTACCGGGAGTTTCAGGCGCAGAAATGCTGCCTTGAATTCTCCAATTGACTTTTCATAGTCAGACGATAAATTTTGTCCGAAGCAAGATTCAACGCAACGATTCAACGATTCAAATGCACGAATATAAATGTTTTGTTGGGACGGGCATAATGTACGAAGCTTCGAAATATTGTTCAGCAGTTTGCGACATCCGTTTCCGGTAAAACTTCCACCGTGATATCCTTCACGCTCAACACAACATTGCGCCGTCCATTCCGCAACGCCAGGCCAAACTTTTCAAGTCCAACATACAATACATTTACGCATCCAATTAACAAATGCAAACCTGGAAGTGGAATTACTTCCAAGAGTATCATATCTTCATGAAAGCCTTGAAGAATAGGCGGATGTGATGCATTGTCAAATTTCTTTGCTTGCGATCGATCACGGCCATCTTCAACATATCTCCAAAAGTTTCTGTTCAAAGATCCAAACGTGCGATCTTCACCTCTTTCATGAAGCTGATTCTTGTGTGCATTGCACCATGAGCACGGGTGGCAGCTACCATGGGCCATTATTCCGAGCAAAATATTCAGCAATTTTAGATCAGTAGCGATGCAGAAGTTCGAAGGATTGCTTTCTATCAAAAGACTCATATTCAAGGATGTCCACAAGCGTAAAACATTTTCGTAGTTTTCTTGGATGTTCGAAACCAATGCAATAATGAAGAGTTTCTTTACTCCGGAGTGCTTGAACTTGTTTGCTATTCCTTCACTGTATGTCATGCAAGCTTTTGTTTCAGAATTTCTTGGATCAAAAATTGATAATGTGATTTTGAAGAAGCTACCTCCTCCATCGAGCCAATTTTTCAGTTTCAAGTTAGAGTCCAGATTGCTTTCGATAGATGAACGTGATGAGCAAGCGGACCGTATGCGCGTCGCTAGTTTTCTGGTCTGTCTTCCGCTCAAATTCATTGACACTTGCATATCGGAAAGGCTCTGAGAACTAAACTGCGTCATTCTTGCATTGCTTTCTGTTGTCGGTGATAGGCAAAGCTTCACAGAACTTCCCGACGTATTGCTTAGATCTAGCAATACTTCATCGTCGTCAGAAGCTCTCCTCTCCTCTCTAATGACTTTTGAGGCAAACCTTTCAGCAGTCTTTGGTGAACTTTGGGATGTTAAAGCAAATAAATTGTCATATATATCAGCTTTGCCACATCGATGGGATATCCCACTTCCGATATAACCCAAGCAGAGAGGACACAGTACAATCGGTGTTGGTTTGACTGGACGTTGATCAGTTGATGTTGACGGCCTGCCAACACAGCTTTTCTTCAACCCGAAATTGTTTACTGAATTGATATTGCTTCTTGCTACTTCGCAAACGTTGCATGAACAATAATCTGGCTCATATGTGCGAGTGGCATACGTTCTGGATAGGGAGGAATAGTCAAACACTTCGATGTTAGAGCCGAAGTTTTGCTTTGCATACTGTTCCAATTTCAATCTACATGTTGAACAAATCGCTGTGGGAAGTCGATCATCATTTAGTTCGTTGCCAGTAAAAATGTACTCTTTAATCAAATCATGTATCCTTGATGTAATTTGTCGTATTTCTTTAGCTTTGTTCATACACAGGATGCAAACGACTCGACGACATTTCTCGTGTGACATACGTTTTGTTCGATGGGCCATGATTGTTCAGTTCAATATGCAGATACGGTCGTCGTACAATGTCCTCCAGGCATAGAAATTGACAGCAATAAAACCTCTAGAATGGAAATTAAACTTCATGCAATGTACAATAACGGCACATAAATCGCACGCATTTTCACTTAGATGCACCTGCCAACGTCTGTATCATTGGGTTAGAATCAGTCACATGAGTAAATCGAAGCCTTTAATTGGTTCTTCATGCCCCAACTTAGTTCCCCCGGATGTGCCGCGACCTTGAGTCAATTTCCATTCTAGCGAACTTCAGATAAACAGTTATTTCTATGCCTCCAGGAGTCAGAACAAAATGGTCAGGAAAGATAATGACAGCAACCTCACAGAGGCACTGCGCTTCTTCAATCAATTAGTGAACAATGGATCAATGACGTGAACTCGATGCCGCAACAATGGAAGGACCAAGTTACATGTATCTGCGCAGCTGTTGATGAATCATGCCGTGAACATTCTTTTGCCATTTTCAATACAAAGAATGATCAGAGGTAATTTGATATGAACAAACTTGAACAATAACACGATCGCAAAGATGAAAATGTTTTGATTGAATCTAACTAAATTCTACATGATCAATTTACAAGCAATGAATTATTATGTCGTTCATGATGATGAAGCACAGAGCTAGGATGCATACATACCGGCAAATGTAGGTCAAGTAAATTGTGAACACATTTCCACTCTTGGATCGCTTTGAGACAAGCAAAATTGTATCGCACATGTGCCATTTGAATTCACAATGCCATTTCAGCTTGTAAAAATTGATATCCCAATACTAGACATTACATCACTACATACTAGATATCGACGAGTTCATGCATAACTTAGCTTTAATCGAAATTCCGTGAATAGTTTTCCTACAATTTGCAATATTGCAATGTGTTATACTACTTGGAAATTTGAATTTTCTCGTGAATAGCTCGATGGATTGTATTGGAATTATTTGCTTGCAACTCCATACACATGGACAAATCAGAAAGTCAAAACAGTTTCTTTCTATGGAGGATTTTGATTTTGATATTTATAATATTTCAACCTATCATACTACTACTAAAATTCAAATTTTGAATTTTCTCGAGAATAGCTCGATGGATGATTTTAAATTTTACGTTTTACAACTTCCCTACATAACCAAATCAAAAAATGTCAACAGTTTTTCTGGAGAATTTTGGTCATAATTTGTCGCTTTTAAGGGCACCGTGTTTGGATATGGTGTCACAACTGACAATTATTTTACATCACTCAAATTATGCGACGATTTGAAGTCAAAAAACACCAGCTTAGTTGGAACAGTAAAGAAAAGCAGATGTGAGCTACCCGACGTCCAAAAAATCATGACAAAGAATCTTGTATATGACTCTAAAATTCTTCGCTCGGAATCTGGATGTACATTGACAGTTTACAAAGCCAAAAAGACCAAGTTTGTCGCCTTGTTGAGTACTTTACATGACAATGTCAAAATATCAGACAGTGATAAACGAAGACCAGAAATAATGTTGCATTATAACTCAGCAAAGGTCGCCGCTGATTGCATAGATCAGATGGCTCGTTTGTATTCCTCCAAATCTGCTACGAAGCGCTGGCCAGTCGCTGTATTTTCAACATACTAGACATGTCCGCTATTATAATAATAATAATAATAATAATGCTATATTTCAAATACTACATAGCGGTATTTGACAAAAAACAAACTCGCAACAATTCAAGAAAATGGTGAAAATCTTACAAATGACTGACTGTACAATCTTGATTTACGACGTAAAGGAAGTAAAGCTCTAGAATGTCTGGTGTTACAGGTTTCAGAGCGAATTTCAAAGAATTCGCTGAGAGGGTGTACTTCAATATTCTTGGAAACTTTCGTTATCAGTTTGATGCACGATTCGTCCAGTCTATTCCTCAGAGGAAGAACATTTTTGATATTGGCCCATCTGGCGGCAAGGCGATCAATTCGTTCGATCTTAGCGAAGTATTTCATAGGCAAATCACATATCACTGGCCAGCAAAAATTCAAATGACACATTACGAGGCCGTTGTAGGCTCGCCAGATAACATTACAGGTATTACAATTCACTTTCAACCTTTTTACACAGGAAAGACTCCTACACATTTTTTTGTATAAGAAGTTGAATTGAACATCCCATTTCAAATCATCCGTGAAGTAAACCCCCAGGATCTTAACAGAACGAACTTCATCAATAACAAACCCATCGATTGTAACAGGAGCAACAGATGGAGTCATAGACCGTCGAACTGATAGAAGCTTGGTCTTATCAATATTGATGTTCAGTTTCTTACTCAAAGACCAGTCATGAAAAGAGTCTACGATAGCTTGGAAATCAGAAGTTGAGTCTCTTTCAACAAAATGGATAAGGGTAATGTCGTCAGCGTAGGCTACCACGGCGGTGTCGGAAAAGGAGGGCAAATCATTAATCAGGAGGACAAATAAAAGGGGGCCCAGTACAGAGCCCTGAGGGACACCACTGGTGATACACTTCCAGTCCGTAGTGGAATTTTCACACGTTACTCTCTGAAAGCGATCAGACAGGAAGCTTTGGACAAGCCTAACAGAGTGGGAATTACAGTGAAGTTGTTCTTTCAAGGTGTTTAAGAGAATATGGTGACTTATGGAATCGAAAGCTTTTTCGAAATCCACAGCAAGTAGTTTCGCTGAATTTCCGGGATTTTTGGAAAGATGTTGAAGTAAGTGGAGCCGAATAGAAAGTGCTGCATTGGTACAGCCGCCAAAGGAGTTCGGAATGAAACCGAATTGACTACGATTTAGAGGCACAGAAATGGACGGTAGAACAACCTTGTCCCGTATCAGCCTTTCGAGAACCTTGCTGGCGAATGGAAGTATGGAGATTGGGCGGAAAGTGCCATCAACTTTGGGTAATGGCGTGATGTTAGCAAGTTTCCATTGCTGAGGGAAGATAGCAGTCTCGAGCGAACGATTATAGATTATAGCAAGGGGCTTGGCTAAGACCTCGGCAAACAGACGGAAAAAGTGTGGTGGGATGCCATCAGGTCCTGTGGAATTCGACTTACATCTTCTAATCATGTTATAAACAGTAAATTCAGAAACATGAGGAACAGACAAAGAATGGGTGCTATGAACAGAAGAGCTGTTGAATAAATGGATATCAGGAGGTGCAAAGTGCTCAATAAATTTGTCATTAAGCTCAGAAGCTAATGAGGGATCAAGACGAGAGTCAAAAGTACGTTTTAGTTGGCTGTTAATTGTTTTCCAGACTTCTGAGGGAGAGCTTGAGTGCAACCGAGAAAAATGCCGAGACTTAGCTTTGAGGATTTGGGAGTTGAACTTCTCTCGCAAAGCAAGATATTTGCAAAAGTTACCGCGGGAAAGAGCCTTATCCCTGGCGTCCGACAGAACTTTCAGAGAGGGTTTTATCCAAGGTGGCTCAGAGGAGCGCATCCGAACATGTTTTTCCGGAAAGTAAAGTTCATAGCAGAATAACAAAATATCTTGAAAAAGGTAGACCATCAAGTCTACATCACTGACACTCAGAAAGTCCAAGCATTAAAGCTTGGATTTTGTTCAAATATGCAAACAACTCATCCATTAGCTAAGGAATTATATTCTTGATCTCGGTAAGGAGCTGACAGGCTTCTACACGCAAACAATTCGGCTTCCGCCTGCTCCTTCACAGTCACGCCGATTTTGTGCTGAGCGTGGATGCCGAAACAAAACTCAAAACATGTAAGGTGTGCTTCTTGTGCTTCTTATGTCTGTGGTAAACACGCTGAAAAAAACAATTGTTTGCTTACACTGCAGAAAATAATGTCAATTTCTCGTTCATGTTTCTGTCATTGCTTCGTGCGCCTATTTGTTACTCTTATAATTTTTGCATATTACAAATGTAGCTTGCATCCTCAATCAAGTACTAGAAAGTTTTGAATACATAAATGAGCTTATGTAAATCATTGATGAATAAAGTTGTTTTATGATGAATAATATAATTCCGACAAGTTGATGATCATTTTCTGAATGTGATGTCATTTTGACCTCACTCCGTAGTTTTAGTAATACATTTTCCCCGTATTTCTAGTGTTAAGTACGAGTACTGAGCCTAGAGACATAAATTTTGACTTAGGATGACTTCAGGTCATCTTCTATCATGTACAGGTGCCGTGGACATGCTTTTGATGGCTGATGCATGAGAGAATGTGGCTACATGAGGCGACAATTATTGCGTTGGCGACATGGTGTGCCGGCAGAAAGAGGTTTGATACATTTGAACGCGATTCGCCTCATGCACATAATGCATGAGCACAATAGGAAATGACCCGAAGACATTCCATCATAACAAAAATTTTGCCTCTATAGTGCATTTCACTTAATCACAGAAAACGTAGAATATATGTATATATTTTTGTAGCATATGGCACCCAGACTTTTCATTGCGAGTAAAAACAAAATAATTCTGCCAGACTAGTTTCATTGCTTCCGCTGCAACATCTTCATCGGAGAGAAACAATACGGTTACATCGCAATCTTTATATATGCAAAAGGAACCAGTGGGCTAAAGTAAATGGATTTCACAAATGTCAATCAAACACGTGTCTATGGCTACAAGTTTAGAAGTAATTCGTGAGAACCATTCCGTTCATTTGACAGTGCATAGCTCGACTATAGCGAAATTTCTTTTTGTACATTTCACACGAGTTGAACATAAAGAGAATAGAAATCAAGACAAGTACTGGATGTATAACAAGAGTTGATAGACATATAAAATAAGAAAATTTACATAAATATGAAATTACATACAGAAATAATATAATGACATTATAAAAAGATCTCTTCTGCCCTTTGTTAAATAGGAACTTTTTATAATGTCTTTATGTTATTTCTGTATGTAATTTCTTTATTTATGTAT
Source organism: Prostheceraeus crozeri (assembly GCA_907163375.1). NCBI lineage: Eukaryota > Metazoa > Platyhelminthes > Polycladida > Euryleptidae > Prostheceraeus > Prostheceraeus crozeri. The sequence continues at coordinate 89,082 of CAJQUW010014649.1, read as the reverse complement.
ATTTTCTTATTTTATATGTCTATCAACTCTTGTTCTACATCCAGTACTTGTCTTGATTTCTATTCTCTTTATATTCAGTTCTTTTTTTCCAAGAAATTTCGTGTAAAATGTACGTTGTTCATTCCTAGTTAGCAGTTCGAGAATTTTTGAAATTCAATAATTTTCATAAGCATTGCATGAATATTTCAGTTTCCTATAAAAGGTCTTCGAAACTTTGGGCAACTGCAAAGCTTTTTTATTCCGCGGAAAGCCAGGGGCGTTTTTTCATATATCAATTGTCATGGATCTTATTAACACATTTCGTCGATTCATGTGAACCTTCAACAAAACATTATGCGCAAAATTGCAATATCCGAAATACTTCCAAGCTCCTTTGAGCATTGCTAGCAATAAGTACATGTACATGTATACGGGACCTTCCTAACATAACAACAAGTATCTTGCATGGATCAATTGCTGAAGGATTGTATGGATAAAAAGCGTGATAAAGACTCTCCATCTGTCATCACCAGCTACCCTGATTTTCCTTTTCCACATCTCATTATCGCCGATCTTTGATGATGATTGCATTCTAATAATTACAGTTTGCCCCTCGTCGAACCCAATATTATGTCCACAAATGTACAATGGCATCAAGGCAACCAGATATTGCATCAGAAAAGATCAATTATGTGACGGACGTGATGACTGTGGAAATGAATGGGATGAAAGGACGACAAAAACATGCTTCAGTAAGTTCCTTCGAAATTTGTACAGAATAGCAGCAGCACCGATTCATATGTTTAATAAAATTGGAGTTCAATGTAAAGACGCAACACGAGATCTTTCATCTTCTCTAGGTCATGCTCGAGTGCAATTTCTGCTCACAAAATCCATAAAAATATCAGCAAAAATACGCCATCTTCCTGTCTATTTTTAGCATAATGAAATGCTGTAGAGAGCTGGGTGACTGCGCCATGGGGCCAAGTTTTGATGAACAATACTGAATAAAAACATTAAAAGTAGGCTTAACCCTCCGATGTGTATGGGGAGGAATCTACCCATATTGAGGATTTTGATCTTGATTTCTTACAGGAAATGCTTTGATGATGAAGTTTCATGACTTTTATGATGTGTATCATTCACATAATTATTGCATCCGGATTCATCATACTTTGTTTACAGCAATATTTTAAAACATCAAGGATGTTAGAATGGACAAACTTAAACCTTGTGTGCAATTAACCTTGACCTTGGGCAACTTTGGGTGCCTTGCCCAAATCGCTTGCTATTGGAAATGGCAAACAATAAGCTGTCAGCAGAGGACACCAGAGCCAGTGAGATATGCGTGCGTGCCGTGATATCACTTCGCACACAGCAAAACACACATCGTCCGGCTAACATTTGATTCAGTGTATGCACTATACAGTGAGAAATTCCGAGGAGAGGTTGTGAAAACATCAAGTGAACTAATTTTCGTGCGCCTGCTACTTTTTTCAATAATGATTGGAAGGGCCAACATTATGGAGAAAACTTGTGCGCAATGATCTGAACTCTTCGAATCTGAAGGAATTGTGGCAATCGAAGCACTTTGCTGGAATTCAGAACAATCCGCAAGCGACGCACGTGACTTTTTTTCCTATCACTGTAAGATTTCCTGTTACGAATTCCTTTTTGCCCACTTAATAGGTTCCTCGATATGCCGTCGGTTTCGTATTAATCACACTTTTCGCAAACCGAAGCAGATAAACAAAATATTTAATTCTGTGTGGTACATCCTTCGTGACGGTTTATGTAAGAGTGAATGATATCAATGACTGTGTTGCATGTATGATTGGCTGTTGAATTGTGAAGTTAGATTGTAAAAAGGTGATTGATGTTTCCTCGTGATTGCTGGCTTAAGTTGTGTGATTTGCTTAAGTTGTGCGACCTGAAAAGTCCCGATGCCGCCAACGCCATTACGCTTGTCCACTAAGTGTTGATAAAGGGCGCTCGATGTACTTTTGTTTTTTGATAGCTCGCTCATGTTCTTAATGTCTCGTTGAAGCATTCTCACTGTTTTGCCGATGTAAAATTCATTACGCACCCTACAGGTGTATTTGTACACAATAAACTTTTCCCGGCAAATACTTCTATTGCATATAGGGCTATTTCTTTTTGTTTAAAAAATCATGCCATCTCATGACATATTCGCTTGTGATTTTTATAGAAAATTATTTTTATAGATTATTTTATTTACTTTGTGGTTGCATCTGTCGTTTACAAATGGCAATTTGAAGTTCACAGTTTTCTGCGTTTTTGGTTTTTTCTAGTTTCTCTGCTATTTTGCTTCTCGGCAGTCGCTTTTATTATAACCATTATTAGAATACTCTTTGGGGAAAACAAGAAGCATCTGGTAAATCGAAACAACTCGTGGTAGTGCAGCAATCTTTTGCAAATCCGACATTGGCATTATAAAGCTAATCTGAAGCTTTCAGAAGGAGTTGTCATTTTGCATATGCTGAGATATTAATGCTGTCCATTTCTCCTACCGATCCATTGCTCCCCGTTTCCCCTACTCAAGGCTCACACAACCTCAGTTGCTCAGGTTGTCCGACATTATGGCATCTATCATAGAAATCATGCACTCATATCATTAATTAGCTATAACGGACATGCACGCACATTGTGTTCAGGCCTCCGCACCTTCTTATGTTAAAAAATGGAGCAGCAATTTAACATTATCATGGATTTTTGAGGACTATAATGCAAGACATTTGAGGACGCGGATGCGCATGCATTGTTGACCGAAAAATCAATGTTAATAATATAATGCGTATTTGAAATAGACGTGTCAGCAGTGCTATGAACACATACACTGTATGTAGATATACGCTATCTGAGATTTTTTATTCATGAGAAATTTGTACATATTTAGCAAGATAAGATACAAGACAAGTTAAGTTTTCAGGGCAGGTCATTACAAAAGAACCTGGTCGGGGTGAAAAAGTATGTAAGTGTCAGTCACGATGATAGTGCTTTGACAGTCAGGCGGATGCTAAGACCACTGCCACGTTAGATTCAACGCTGGTTTCGCAATCCTTTGCTGGAACCATAAGGTCACTCGCGTGTGGCCCTTGGCTTCAAAAAGATGGTGTTCGAGTTCTTTTACACGAATTTTGCAGTTTTCCTACTGAAAACATTATAAACCGGTAATTTTAACTACTACTGGCTCAAAACTGAAAAATTGATGATGGTTGAAAATTTTGTGAACTTTGCATTTTCGGCAACTGAGGCAGAAACTCTGTCTTCATTGACTGACTCGATCAGGTGCGTCTGTGCGAAAGTGTCGATGCATGTTAAGTTTCACACTAGCGGCTTTCCATGATTTCAAAAATATCCTTCATATGCATGATGGATACCAGATATTGCGAGATACATTGTTACTGAGTAGGCTAAAGGCGCGTTCACACTAACACGATAACGATACCGATAAGATCGTGACGATAATTCCATTTTCTCAAATCAACAATTTATCGTTGGGCTCCGCTGTTTACAAAGTAACGATTTATCGTGACGATAAAATCGTTCAACTACACAATTTTATCAGCTGTGCTTGTTGCAAAGGAAATCATTCTATAGTCATTTTCAATGGATAAAGAGCGTGTCCTGGTTTTGCTGATGCGAAGAAGAAGAGTAAAAAAGAGACGCAGCTATTGTACCAATCCATTATTTACAAAAAAAGATGAACTTGGGGGGAGATGAGCAGATCGGAGATGAAGGGCACTTTGACGTAACAGCTACTTTTGCTTAGATAAACGATATTATTTCGTTTTCTCTTCGGTTCTTTCTTTGGTAACTTGATAAGGTCGTTCGGAAAATCATTCAGTCGAAGGATTTTATCAAATTTTTGTATGTGCTTTTGATTCGAATTTGAGTGTGAACAGCGCCCTGTCATTCATTTTCTCTCATTTCTGATGATGGCTAGCTTTGCTGTTTATGAAATGTTTGAATTGAAATTTACATTCTTCTCAGCTGGTACCAGCTTTGTTGTTGTGAAATGTTTGAATTGAAATTAATGTAGACATTCATTAATGGCTGGAATTTTTTCTGGAACTCGAACTCACTTGCATTTGTTGTTATAGAAAAGTCAAGAAGACTCAATTGTTTTAATTGCAATTTTATCCCGAATTAAAATAATAGTGCTCAGTCCATTCGGGATTGATTGAAACACAAAAGCACTTTCTTTTCCATCTGGGAGTGCGAAGCAATCGACAACATACCTTTTGGAAATATGAATGGTATTTATGCTATGAAGTGCTATTTTCTCGATGTTGCTAATAAAGAGCATTGTCATGATGCTTGATAAGGAGGATCCTATGGGTAGTCCCGTAACTTGCTTATACTGCGCATTCTAACTAGACTCACCGAAATTTAAGGAGCTTTGACTTTTAAGCATTACATTATGTTTCCCTTTCATTCAGGAGGTCTTTTAGGGCCGGCATATATATATTATAATACTTTAGGCTAATTGCATTGACACCGTCCATAAGAGACTTCCAGAATTAAAGGAAAGCATTATGTACGTGCATCCTGCGATTCCCATCAATAACATGTATATGAAATAGAAAACACATATAGAAACACACATAAAGGATATCTATAATATGATAAATAGACATTCTTTGCAGCCCTAATATTTTTATGCACATGTAGGTCTAATGAAATAAGTTTTTCGATAACGTGAGAAGACATTCCATCCACTGATAAATCGTACGTTAACGTTTATAAGAGTAGATTTAAAAATTTCCTTCTGAATTATATGTAAGTCTACTACATTATTTGGTACAATAAGGTGGCGGCTCAATACTTGGCGTACAATAAGGTTCAATACAATAAGGTGGCGTACAATACTTGGCGGCTCAGCGGACGGACGCATAATCTGCGCTCCTCGTTAGCCAACCCGCAAATCCAACTTTTCATCGATTTTTGATACTTTCTCGCAACTGTCTGTCTGCCAACTTGGTTTCATCGATTGGTATTTACATTGAGATCAACACTTGCTATTTAGTTTTTTGGAACTACGTAGTGCATCGACGTTATACTCAAAATTTGTATTTTTTTCGCTGACTCATCGTGTTTCATGTTGAAGGCAATCTCTCTGATTCTCCTGGTCTCATTCCTGCGTGTGATTATGTCATCACAGTATCACTACAGCTCCTGCAAACTTCTTCGTCTCCGACGAGATTTCCTCATAGGCAGAAAGTTACGCCGATCGCTTTGGTATCACAAGCTCCTATGTCACAGCACCTCTCATCTTTCCCAAACAACGTCTACATCACGTGACTCTATCTCTACCTCCACTGACCGCCGTTCTGTTGCTCCATGTGTTCCTGTCCCTTTTTATCCGAGCAAGTCAATCTACAACTTACGTAAGCCGAAGAAAAGTGCTATCACTGTTCCATCCATTCTCATGTTCAACGCGCGGTCTCTATTCCGCAAAGTCGATGAACTGCGATTACGATCTGCTTCATTCAATAGTGACTTGATCTGTGTCACGGAAACGTGGCTAAACGACTCAGTTCGCGACGAGTCTGTATCAATTCCCAATTATCAAGTTTTGAGACTTGATCGTGATTGTAATGGAGGTGGTGTGGCCCTGTACTTCAAAGCCCACCTAAACGTTTCTCAAATTAATCAATGTTTTCCGACCAATATCAAATCAAATGTACTATGTTGCCAAATTGGTGATTTCGATACTCTTCTAGTTTTAGTTTACCACCCATACTGGGGATCGGTCCCCTTGCACGATATTCTCCTTGACTTTTTTCAGGATTTGATTGATAACACAACATGTAGCCATGTTTTGATTTTGGGGGATGTTAATGATCTCCGTTTGAGTATAAATGATTTTTCTGAGTATAATGGTCTGACACAAATTGTACAACATGCTACGAGAGGCCGTAATATTTTAGACATTGTTCTCACTAATCATGCTTTGAAGTTTGAAACTCCGACTTGTATAGCTCCTCTCGGTCGTTCTGACCACAAAGGGATTTATATTAAAAGCTCTGTTCCATCCCTCAATGTTTCCTGTATTAAGAAAGTCCGCGACTTCACAGCTTCCTCCTTTGCCTCGTGTTATTCCTTCCTTGGTTCTGTGAACTGGGATGACTTTCTGAGTGTCAGTGATGTAGACTTGATGGTCTACCTTTTTCAAGATATTTTGTTATTCTGCTATGAACTTTACTTTCCGGAAAAACATGTTCGGATGCGCTCCTCTGAGCCACCTGGGATAAAACCCTCTCTGAAAGTTCTGTCGGACGCCAGGGATAAGGCTCTTTCCCGCGGTAAATTTTGCAAATATCTTGCTTTGCGAGAGAAGTTCAACTCCCAAATCCTCAAAGCTAAGTCTCGGCACTTTTCTCGGTTGCACTCAAGCTCTCCCTCAGAAGTCTGGAAAACAATTAACAGCCAACTAAAATGTACTTTTGACTCTCGTCTTGATCCGTCATTAGCTTCTGAGCGTAATGACAAATTTATTGAGCACTTTGCACCTCCTGATATCCATTTATTCAACAGCTCTTCTGTCCATAGCACCCATTCTTTGTCTGTTCCTCATGTTTCTGAATTTACTGTTTATAACATGATTAGAAGATGTAAGTCGAATTCCACAGGACCTGATGGCATCCCACACTTTTTCCGTCTGTTTGCCGAGGTCTTAGCCAAGCCCCTTGCTATAATCTATAATCGCTCACTCGAGACTGCTATCTTCCCTCAGCAATGGAAACTTGCTAACATCACGCCATTACTCAAAGTTGACGGCACTTTCCGCCCAATCTCCATACTTCCATTCGCCAGGAAGGTTCTCGAAAGGCTGATACGGGACAAGGTTGTTCTACCGTCCATTTCTGTGCCTCTAAATCGTAGTCAATTTGGTTTCATTCCGAACTCCTTTGGCGGCTGTACCAATGCAGCACTTTCTATTCGGCTCCACTTACTTCAACATCTTTCCAAAAATCCCGGCAATTCAGCGAAACTACTTGCTGTGGATTTCGAAAAAGCTTTCGATTCCATAAGTCATCGTATTCTCTTAAACACCTTGAAAGAACAACTTCACTGTAATTCCCACTCTGTTAGGTTTGTCCAAAGCTTCCTGTCTGATCGCTTTCAGAGAGTAACGTGTGAAAATTCCACTACGGACTTAAAGTGTATCACCAGTGGTGTCCCTCAGGGCTCTGTACTGGGCCCCCTTTTATTTGTCCTCCTGATTAATGATTTGCCCTCCTTTTCCGACACCACCGTGGTAGACTACGCTGACGACATTACCCTTATCCATTTTGTTAAAAGAGACTCAACTTCTGATTTCCAAGCTATCGTAGACTCTTTTCATGACTGGTCTTTGAGTAAGAAACTGAACATCAATATTGATAAGACCAAGCTTCTATCAGTTCGGCGGTCTATGACTCCATCTGTTGCTCCTGTTACAATCGATGGGTTTGTTATTGATGAAGTTCGTTCTGTTACGATCCTGGGGGTTTACTTCACGGATGATTTGAAATGGGATGTTCAATTCAACTTCTTATACAAAAAAATGTGTAGGAGTCTTTCCTGTGTAAAAAGGTTGAAAGTGAATTGTAATACCTGTAATGTTATCTGGCGAGCCTACAACGGCCTCGTAATGTGTCATTTGAATTTTTGCTGGCCAGTGATATGTGATTTGCCTATGAAATACTTCGCTAAGATCGAACGAATTGATCGCCTTGCCGCCAGATGGGCCAATATCAAAAATGTTCTTCCTCTGAGGAATAGACTGGACGAATCGTGCATCAAACTGATAACGAAAGTTTCCAAGAATATTGAAGTACACCCTCTCAGCGAATTCTTTGAAATTCGCTCTGAAACCTGTAACACCAGACATTCTAGAGCTTTACTTCCGTTACGTCGTAAATCAAGATTGTACAGTCAGTCATTTGTAAGATTTTCACCATTTTCTTGAATTGTTGCGAGTTTTGTTTTTTGTCAAATACCGCTATGTAGTATTTGAAATATGGCATTATTATTATTATTATTATTACAATGATTCCCATCATCCTTATTGTCGGAACCGCGACTATATATGTATATTGGTCAATATCATATATAGACTATAAAAAATCAACCACTGAACTGGTATAAATAATTATAATGGCATTCCTTGCTCATTCATACCCATGACCAATCAATATTGATCGGTATTCGGATCCATGGTGCCCCTGAAGCAAGATTTAGTTGAAAGATTTGCTCCACTCAAATTTCGTACATTTTATCTGGTCCTTTACAATTAGACTATACTGCGTGTTTAGTGGCCAGCCAAAGACCGAAGCAAAACTTCAAAAAACGAAACTGACCGACTCTTTTGGTTAATCGTTTTCGGATTTTTGAACTTTTTCAGATATTTTGTATTTATCTCCTTGATTTAATCTAAGCTAATCGATTATCAAAAATTAGCTTCCACGGAAAAGTTAATTATTTTATGTCATCGAATGCTATTCGCGCAATAGATGAAATCAACTTATTATGCCAGAACCTTTTAGAGTGATGTTCTTCAGATGTCCTATTCAGTTTCAAGGGAAAAGAAGCTATCAATGAAAAGCGGTGCTGTGAGTATTTAAGGACAGTGCATATACATGTATGCATACTACTAAAAATAAAAGCAATAATGTCAGTAATGCAATAAGCAACTTTAGTTATATTTGATAGACCTGACGATCGGCAAAGATGAGTTTTCAGGGATTTTTCCGAAATTCGCTGAGTTAATAAAAGCTTCAAATTCGATATAAGAGCAATTATAATTGGGAGCTCAATACAGGTGTTAAAGTGTTGAAGTTCAATACACAGTTGTTCAGTGGCCAATTTTTCTAGATTTATCTTTTCAACCGCAGTCACTGCTGAAATTCGCGCTGTGTAGTGTAGGACGTCAAGCGGTGCAAGCCACGAGTACGTCATCGTTTTTATCATGACAAGGATGTATTCTTTTTTCTTGGCTTTCAAAATTAGTCCATTCTGATGCTATATTCAAGATCGGAAGATTATGTCGATTAAAACGAGCTCCATTTCATGTATTAAACATTCCAACAATTGTTCATAAAAGTAGTCAAAATCTTGATGTTCTATAGCTTTTCCCGCTCTTTTTACCAAAGCATTGAATCAAGTTGCCGGGACTGTAATTCAGCTTACCAGGTTCAGCAAATTATCATTTCAAGATACCGGGTAATTGTGCATTCAATTTACCAATTGACAGCATTCAACCTAACACAGGTGAGTGAAATATCTATGTATTAGAAATCAAAATCACACTGCAAGCAATCACGACACCACTTCATGCATTCACCTTGATTTGTGCTCTTCGATATTTAAAGCGGATATGTCCATTGAATGCGGTCATTCCGTTCATCATGCCGAACAATCGAGTTTCGAATGTGGATCGAAGGCGTCTCGTTGACGCATATGAAATTCATTGCTCTCGCCGACACTCTCTCCATTAACAGAGACACTGCCAGAAGTGTCATCAGAGTTTGGCGAAGTGAAGGGAGAATTGAAAGGAGGGCGCAAGGTAGTCAAGGAATATGCGCGTGGATGACGAGATGCTGAGGACCATTCTTGAAATCGCCAGGGAAGAGTCATTTTCGACCCTAACAGCCATCAAAGAAAAGCTGGAAGCGCGGCTCCCGAACAAACCAAGCATTAGCATCTCAGCGATATGTCGCCATTTGAAGTATCAACTAATCTCTCTCAAAATTGCCGGGAAGGACGCCGATGTTCCGTTTCGAAGAAATACGGAGGCAACAAAGGAGAATCGCTTCAGATACGCTACCTGGCTGACATCATTGAATGTTCATGAGCACATGATCTACATAGATGAATGTGGCATCAGTCTTTTTACCAGAAGGACACAGGGGAGAGCACCAGTGGGTCAGGCGGTACGGCAACGTGTCATCGGGGCCAGAATGGCGAATGTCAAATCTAATAATGGGTATCAATGCAGATTTGGGCCTCGTCCATTTTGATTTGAGGCAGCAAATTGTTGATCATGAGGTCACCAAGAGTTCATTGACATCTCATAAACTTCGGGGCATCAACACGTCTTGATGGAGTTGTTCATCTCGTGTACGATGGAGCCCGACCGCATCTGAATACCACAGTGCCACAGGAACATGAACATCGATTCCACGTGCATACCCAACCTCCGCACAGCCCTTTTCTCAACCCAGTGGAGCAAGCACATAGCTGCTTTAAGGCTACTGTAAGTCGTCAGCTAACAACCGCACAGGTGCAACAAGATCTAGCAAATGACGCTGAGCGTGCTTTACATGGACTAACCCAATCGGCATGGAGGGCAAGGATTCTAATCGGACTAGCGAGCACTGTCTTGAACAAAATAACACCTACAAAATGCTCTCATTGGTGCCGTCGGGTGGATCGATTTATTCCACCAAAATCGAATAGACAGGGCATTGAAGGTTAACTCTTGTAATTGCTTGAAATATAGATTGAATTATGGATTTTGTCTTTTCATTTACATTAATTAGTACTTTGGTTGTAGGTTGCTGATTTTCCTTTCTTCATTGGTCTTTGTATAGGGAAAATTTTCACAAAAGATAAAACTTCAGAAAGCAAAGCAGTTAAGAGGTATTGCTTGATAGGCCTACATGCACTGATTCGTTTATCTGTGTTACTACCACAAAGACATGGAATGCATGTGAAAATGACAAAACAAACATACGGAATGTAAATGTTTTGCGCAGGGATCAATTTGATAACATGAAATTGAATACACAAGTATGTAAATGGTGAATTGATTGCACAACGGAATGTGTCAATTAAATTGCGAATCCCGGTAAACGGAATGCAAACTGGCAAGTTGAATCTAATTCGTTGTAAACTGAATGCGTAGTAGCCAATGTCTGTTAAATTGCATGCAAATCCCGGTAACTTGATTCTACACACTGGCAACAAGAGCGGGAAAACCTATATATTCTCTAAATGATAAGTGTCAACAGGTGGGAATGAAAGAGATCTTTGATCTCAGACATTCATACTTGCATTGTTAACACCATAGAAATTGATAACAATGAAATCTCTAGAACGGAAATGGAGCTTCATGCAATTCACAATAACGGCACATAAATCGCACGCATTTTCACTTAGATGCACCTGCCAACGTCGGCATGATTGGGTTAGAATCAGTCACATGTGTAAATCGAAACTTTTAATTGGTGATTCATGCCCCAACTTAGTTCCCCCGGTTGTACCGCGACCTTGAGTCAACTTCCATTCTAGTCAACTGCAGATAAACAATCTATTTCTATGGTTAACACTGACAGCCCTCGCTTGAACCACTCGGAATCAATGTCAAATTGTCAGATTTCTATGACTCGATTGAATGTCGGGCACAGACTTAGATCGTTTAACCGCATCACTTTGCTAGAAGTGCAGACTGATTCAAAACGATGGCACATGCATGAACCTATTAAGTGGGCAAAAAGAAATGTTTAACACCTTGAAGAGATAGGAAAAATAGTCGTGCGTCGCTTGCGGATTGCTCTGCATTCCTTCAAAATGCTCCCATCGCCACGATTCCTTCAGATTCATTCAGATCATTCTCGATAAAGTTTTCTCGATAATGTTGGGTCCTCCGATCATTATTTAAAAAGTTAACAGGCGCACGAAAAAAGGTTCACAAACTTATCTGTAGAACTTGACATCGTCTTGTGTCTCTTTGCTGTGTGATCCGGTTGATAGCAGTCACTGAAACATCGCACAATTTGGCGTGCTTTATGTTGATCTGGCTGCTCATTGTTCGATTGCTATGGTATTATGTCAGCAGATGGTGCCATTTCATTAACGCTATATGTTCCAATGTTTCCTTTCTAGTCAAACAGAACAAGAGACGACCTATCTAATTCCGTGTTGTCGGGCTTGGACAGAAGCCGGTGAATGCAGCGCAGCTGCGCATGTATCGGCAGGTCAACCGACTGACTGTCCGGTAGCAAAGCGAAAAGATCGAGTTTCTCAAAATACGTTTCTTTACTGAGCCGCTATTTCGGCACAAAATGTCAAGGCAATGGTATGCATTTTGATCACTGGTTCACGCTGATTATGATTCTGACATCAGAATTGGCATTTGGAACAAAATTATGTTCGACGAAATTTTCATCGTTCAAGAAAATCGTTCTTGAAGCAATCCCGACGATACGATTTTATCGTTGAGAAAATCGGGCTAATGTGAACAGGAGCTATGCTACACATGCAGAGCGATTTTATTATATATATATTTATTATATATAGTTATCGGTCTCATGTGAACGCGCTTGACGAAAATCGTGCTGGTTGTGATCTCTACATGTTGTCTGCATGGGGCCGTGAATAGACTGCGGACCACAGGAGGCAGCGTGTTCAATGTGCCACGGAGAATTTGGCGGTGTGGCACAAGTTGGTGACGGAGAGATAAAATGCCTTCTCATCACAATGGACGAAACGTCGCTGTCATTGTTTATCCCTCTCACCAAACAACAGTCACTGTAGTGTGAGCCCGAGGGGCTGCCACCGTGCTGCCATCGTGGTGGTCCATGCAGACTGTCAACGTGAAAAAGGTGCATGAGCTTGGGTTTCGCCTGCTCAGCCATTCGCCTAACTTCACCATTGCCGACTTCCACCTGATCTGGCAAATGAAAAATGAAAAAGCCAATGCGAAGTCGTGTCTTCAGCAGTGTTGACGAGGTCATTGCCGCCGCCAGCGATTCGCTCCGCAATTTTCCGGCAAAGTTTTGGGAGGAAGGGGTGAACAAAATGCTGCAGCGTTGCGAGAACTGCATCGAGCTAAAAGGCGAATGCATGGAGAGGGTCAAAAAGGAGGTCGACAGTTTGTCGAACTAGTTATATGATTAAATGATTCACGAAACAAATTGTGTTATTTGTCACTGTTATTGCAACCAAAAAATAGCCTTGCTGGAAATCGTATTTTAAAAATGGATTTAAGCATTTTCAAAAAGGCCATTTACTCACGCGCATATGCATCGATTGCGCAGATGTAGAAATAAATTCTTTTTTTCAGTAATAAATTCTTTTGAGAAACAAGAAGTACATAGTATACAATAACACAAGAGTGTAACAAGAGTGTACAATAAATGTCGTGAATAATATATCTATAATAAAAACAAAAAAAGTCAAAAGATCTACAGAGCTGACCATAAAAATCGGACCAGCACCACCTAAATTATGTCGAAATTCAATCGATTCTCATGCCTTTCAAATCGTGTCGCACAGCAACGTGCAATACATCATTCAACAGCTTGCATTCTCAGTTCCAAGATGAGCTATAAAAGACTTGTATCTGTTGTTGTACTTGCTGAGCAGTGCTCAATTTACAAATCGCAATTTTTCAATAAGAAGCATGTGGGTATGATAATGAATCAGGCACCTGCAGAACGAGCATTGTCGGAGCTCTCTTTTGATATACTGGCCATTAAAATTGGTGTTCTAGGAAAAAATTGTGATATCGTGAAGTTATCACAAAATCATGACTCTTTTGACTGAAAATGTTGAATTCTCACTTATTCTTCAAAAATGTTCATGTTTGCTATCTTCAGAATCCTTGCGATGTAATGAGTGCGAATATATAAGTTTTTTCAAATAAGTTCGATAGCTCTTTTTCGTCCTTTTTCAACATTATTTCCGCTGAAGTAAACAAACACAATGTAAGGTGAACGAAAGTTCAAAACAAAACAACTAGCGAATACATGTCTTCGTTCTCTCACGGAGAATGCACATTTTTCACCTTACATTGTGTTCGTGTACTTTTGCGAAAATGAGAAACAATGTTAAAAAAGGCCGAAAAGGAACTATTGAACTTATTAATCTCTGATGGTGTCAATAAGTTCATGCTAGGTCAGATCAGATTAGATACGATTGCATCAAGGAAGTCATGCATTTCTGTTATCATCATCAAGGAAGTTATTTTTATTATGATTACAATACCTTTGAATGAGTTCTTTCAACGTCCCACACCTTTGAACAATAATAAAGCAACTACTTTCAAAACAAATTGAAGAGGAGGTTCCAATTTTCCATTGACATCAGCTTCCGAAGAAACCTGCATTTTATCATTCTTCAGAAGCACTGAGGAGATGAAATATTGAGGAATGGTTGATTGAAAACTATTGACAAGTTGGTAGGACAAAATATATTTCTCTGTTTGATAAAAGTCTAGAAGTAAACAAATCGTTGCTCACTTTTAAGTCACGGATAACAAATCAAAACCCTTTCACTAACTGACACAAATACACTTATTCATATTGAGTTCAACTCGCTTGTAGACTGTTTAGACGGTAAATCGGTATCTAGACGAGCACCTGAATTGGCTGATTACAAAGAGCTGGCTCCCATTCTAGTCAACTTGAACAAAAGCATGAAAAGTCCGATGTCTATGGTGTCCATGCTCCCTCCTAAATCAGATAATGAAAGCTGATTCACATGTTAAATGAAGGCATGTGACGATGTATGTAGGTATTTATATTTAAACTTCCTGTTTACAGAATGCAACGGAGTTGAATGTCAGGAATACAGGGGAGTAAAGGAAGATCCTCGAAAATGCATCCGCAGATCTCAAATTTGATCTCAATAGAGAGTGAGCCTCTGCTCCGTATTCTCAATGTACTAAATTCATGTGGCATAAACCAAAGACTATGACTTCCCATTTCAATATCACAACAAGCATCTAACTATTCAGAAATCAAAATGCAGTCAAATAAAATTCGACATGCAACAGATATCCTGCATGATTAAATTGATGAATGATCGAAATGGTGAACAACCCGACTTCTTCGTCTGTCATCACAATGCTATAGCCATGATCATATCTTCATATTGTCGAATTTCAATAATAATTGCATTTTCCTGTTTATAGATTGCACTGGACGAGTATTGTGTCAACAAATCTACAATGGCATCAAAGCAACCAGATATTGCATCAGAGAAGATCAATTATGTAACGGACGCGATGACTGCGGAAATGGATGGGATGAAAGGGAGTCAAAATGCTTCAGTGAGTTCTTTCGAAAATTCACCAAGGTTACAAATATTCAAGCTTGGCCAACTCTATGTCATAGATTGAGTACATCAAACTAGAACAATAACTCAGTTTTAATTCAATCACCAATGTGATACCTGATCAATATAGCCCTAATTTAAAAGTACAGAATATCAAAGTCGAAGATAATGATCACGATTAGGTTTGAGATATGATTGGGTCTGCAATAGTATTGAAATGAAGAATAAAGCTTGATTTATTGAAGGTAGTATCATAATATTTTACCCAAGGAAATCTAAATAGTGCACACGAAAACAACATTCGCAGTTGAAATCGATCGAATTATAATTGTAGCCACTTAGAACTCAATTACAAACAATGATTTCCATTGACCCTTAAATGCATTCGGTCAATTGACAATTTAGACAAGTCTATCTCAAAAGATCTTCGAAAGCGTTTGGAAATAGCAGGGTGGGAAACTCGAAAATTAAGTCAAAGAGAAGTAATAAGTTTAATCTTTTGTGTGCATGAAATCTCCTTGGAATGCCAGCTGAATTTCCTTGTTAGCTAAGGTTTCAAGATTCTTAACAGGATATATCAAAATATTTAATGAGTTTTATGCTGCTTGAATATTAAAATCGCTAGTACCGTAGCCTATGCACAGATACTTGGAGTTGACACTCTGCCTGATATGATGCAATATGTTCCTACTCAGGATTAGCACATCTAGAGATGTCTATGAATATTATTCACAGACATCCCTGGAGCATCTCACAATCCAATCATAGATGCTTTCCAATAATGTTCTTATAATTTTTTTATGCAATCAACCAACAACAATGATTGACATTTTGTGTGTAATTTAGTATGTTATAGTGTGAAAAAAAGAAGGCCAAAGGGTTTCGCGAAATTATGATATCTACATCAATGCATGTGAAAGACATTCAAGAAATCTCGAAGATAGCGCACATCTTCATGTGTATTCATAGCATCGCTGCCCGGTTTTGTCCGACATTTCTAACAATCCATTTGAATTACGCACAATATTATTAACATAGACTTTTTCGGGGAACAGTTTAGGACATTGTCAGGCGCTTGCACGCCCTCAAATATCATACATTGGTGCCTTCCAAAATCCATGCTAATGTTTCATTGGCAGACAAATGATGATATAGTCACAAACTCTACACTACACATGCATGAGAGGGATTTGGCTAATTTAAAATGACCAGTCATTCTTTTTAACCCATTACCGCCCAATGTTCCACTTATGGAACAATTTTTTGAATCACAATTATAAGCATAAGAAATATTTATAAGTATCATTTAAGCATGCAGATATTAGAAGCATGATGTAAATAAATTCAACAATGCCTGGTAAAGCATTTTGTTTTAATTGGGTTCTGTCCAGAGAAATTTGAAATTTCGGAAATTTTCACAATTTATCACTGAAACTTGTTTTCCCACTCCTGTCCATAAAAAAATAAGGTAAGTCAAACTTTTCTCGGATTACTATTTCTGCATTAGTCTGGTGACGTACAATATAATCATTTCATTTATCGCTGCTTTTCTGCGTTCATATTGATTTTTAGAAATGTTCATTGGACACTGCATGCATTTTCAATGTTCCAGTAATGGAACATTGGACACTTAGGGTGTTACATTTTACATAATACGCTAAATAGTCAATGTCAAATCTGGATGCTTATCATGGTAAGTTACGCAACACATTCGTGTAGTAATTGTATAACTTGTAATTTTAACTTACAAGCAGGAATTTCAAGTTAGTCGGATCGCCTCAGATAGTACTTACACAAAAAGGGCTACGCTAGATAGACTTTCTAAGCTGATACTAATCAATTGTTTCATATTGCATTTTTATTGAATCTTATTGTAGCAAAATAAGTTTACCGTAGGGATTTGAACTCTTTATCCTGGCCTTGAGGTGGAGATGTTTGCACCTCTAACTTCTGCGCTAAAGTACTTTACTGACACATGCACAGTAGGAACCTACTTACTTGGAACCAATTTCACCCTCGTCTTACTTATCAATTGTTAGTACTTACTTATTTTCTTAATTGAGTACTGATATAATTCCATTCTATCTTTTTTCAGACGGATGCTAAAAAAACTATTTTCAGTCGAAGAAGCTGCACGGCTATTGATCAAAAATTCTGACGAAGAATCTGATATTGATTTGGTAATTTTGCCACCTGAGTTCTCACAATATATCTCCGATGAAGATAACATAGCAGAGGATGATTTATTGCCATCTGACATCAAAGATGTACCAGGTTTGATTGAAATCCATCAACGGTCGGACGATGGAGAATGCTCAATGCCGCAACCAAAGCATAGGAAAGTATCGCATCATTGGGAGAAAAGCTCTGATTTTCGTAATTCGTCACAAGAAGCTGAAGTGACGCCCATTGACGAAAGTTTCCCACTGCTGGTGGATAAAAATCCAATTGAATGATTTAGAGTATTCTTTGATCCGACCGTTATAGATCTCTGCTGCACACAGACGAATTTGTATGCCCACCAACACTTACAGCATGGATTTCATATAAGTGAAAATGAAATTGAGACTTTCTTCGGAATTATTCTCCTCAGTGGCTATCACAGTTTACCACAAGAACATCTATACTGGACTACGGACGAAGATGTAGGAGTATCATTTGTCTCCGAAAAAAATGTCAAAAATCGCTGTAAAGAGATCAAGCGTTTTTTCCATTTAGCCAACAACGCGTCCCTTGGCAATGATGACAAGATGGCAAAATTAAGGCCATTTTTAGAGATATTTCGAAAAAATATTCACCAATTTGGATTCTCTTCAAGCAAATTGAGTCTGGATGAACAGATGATACCATATTATGGTAGAAATAATGCAAAAATGTACGTCAAAGGCAAACCGGTGAAATTTGGATGTAAGATGTTTGTCCTGGCTTTGTCATGCGGTTGTCCGTTCGATTTCGAAATCTATACTGGGAAGAAAATTGATTCCGAATTACCACTTGGAGAGTCTGTCGTTCAAACATTGACACAGTGTATTCCAAATAAAAGTGAACATATAATCTACATGGACAGATTCTTTTGTTCAACGAAAACGTTCAGACAATTTAGAGAAGACGTATTGCGTTGTACAGGCACTGCAATGGAATCTAAAGCGGCAATGAAGGAGCTTCCTCGAGGTAGTCACATTGAATTTTCAGACGGTGAAGTTGTTGTTTGCCAGTGGAACGACAGTCGTCCAGTAGTTGCCAACCACAATTTCGAATCTGTGAATCCCGTTCACAGTGGTAGTCGTTGGAGTAGAGCCGATAGAAAACGCATACCAGTGCCCATCCCTCATTTGGATTCATAATTACAATCAATATATGGGCGGCGTGGATCTTCTTGATCGATTCCTCAGCGATTATCGGCCTAAGCTAAGAAATAAGAAATGGTGGTGGAATATTTTTGCCAACTTTTTGAATATGGCCGTCGTCGCTGCATGCGATTTCCTCGTAGCTTGAAAGGAGAAATGAGCCATCTTCAATTTTGGAGGTAAGAATAAATAGAATAACAAACAATACATGTAGGCCTACATGTGTTGTGACTACGTAGGGGATGAATAGTCACACGTTGATAATATATACATGCATAAGCCTGGAAGGATTTTCTTCTATAAAAGGCCTGGTTTAATTAATAGGGATCAACATAACTAGATAAACGTACAATGACCAATAGTAAAAACTACTTTTGTCTTACAGGGCGATTGTTCGATCACTCATGGCAAAGACACCGAGTAAGCTACAACATCCAGGACCCCGCAGGACCCCTTCTCAAACTGAAAGAACAAGCAATTTTCACATGATTATCTCATCTGATAAACAAGGACGTTCTAAAGTATGCAAAAAGAACACAAAACGAAAGTGCTCCACTTGTGATGTCCTTCATATTGACTGTTTCTCAAATTTTCATTCTTAAGCATTATATAGTCAGAAGTGTCCAATGTTCCACTTATGGGCAGGAATGGGTCAAGCGATTCTGAAAGGTCCATTTTCAGAATCATGAAGATCAGCAACGCTTAACTGGTGTCACTCTCAACGTGTTTCATTCACAAAATTAGTAGCTAAAAACATTCTTCAAAAATGTAGCAAAATACAGAAAATACATCAGCTGTGGTACATGCAGCAGGGGTGACTCGTCGAAGCAAAACAAGATGGATAGCTACTCTCAAAATCAGATTATTAGTATATTCTACATAACATTAAACTTCCTTCTTTCCCTTGCCAAATACATTGTTGCAAAATTCGTTGATGCATGTACTCGGACCTGCCCTTGCAATATGGACTTCCAGCTCATGTCCTAGTTAAAGATGGTAGCCATTTAGCTGAGTGACACTTGATGTATCGTTTGCCATATAACATGTAGGCATACCGTCGTTCGGACACTGTAATTGGTTGATGCATTGACAACCCACGCGTCTACTGATTGGCGTTTGAGCTATAGTATAATCATTGAATGCAAAAATGAAAACATGAACTAAACTTTAAAGTTGGGAAGCCTGGAATGTGGATGGTGCGTTTAGTAGGTCAGCAAAGTGTCTTTAAATTTCATGTCGAATGCCAGTGAGGTGTTGCATTCTTGATCATTAAGCAAACGATGTAGTTGTTAGTTCTGATCATAGAGCACGAATATTAGGTCGAAAACAGCAACTTAGTATGAATTTAATCCCCAATGTGAATGCAGTTTCGATTTTATTCAATGAACTCTTGCTATTACGCACTGCCGCATGTGAGATGCGTAATTGTTTACTGCTTTGGAAATATTTGCATGGAAATGACTGATTATGATAGCACGACAGAATAAGAATAGCACTTCACAGATCCTCCGTGTCATGAGAACCTTGGAGAATAAACTGACTTCGATGGAAGTAGCTATTACCTTGAGTTTCAGCCTTACATACTCTATGGCCTTGTTAATAAGAGTATTTTCCATCGCTTGATCATGTCATAAACTACCTGACACTGAAAGAGTTAAATTAATTAAATCAAAGATATTGATCATAATTATCTTTAAATGATATACACGTAAAGGGTCCGCAATATTATTCACAGTCAAACAAGAAATGAAACTCAATTTAGTGAATCACAAGATCATGCCTATGAAAATTGAATTAATCCACACATCCATGTCATCAGCAGTTCATTTATATATACATTGATTTTTATGAACAGTAGAGTGCATTCTGCAGGTTGATAATTTGCACGTGTCTTACCTTATCAGATCCATTAAGCCTGTCAAAAATCTAAATTTGCTTCGTTTGCAAACTCTAATATTGAACCGAGAAGCAGAATAAGCTTTCAAATTTTTGCATAAAGACTTACACTACAATTTCCATGCAATTTCCTTGAAAATCAGCTTAAAACTAGAATGCTGAGAATTTTTAAATACCGAGCAATTGACGCACCATATGTTTTTATATTATTTAAGTTTCTAAATTACTGTACTAGAGATGCGTCAGGAGAAGGCAGTTGGAGTGCATGCGCTTGTTCCATATCTAGCTCGGGTCTCATTGCCTTCTGCCAATTTTAACGCAGGAACCAATGATTTCTTCATAAAGTCTTTGTAATAATAACTTATGTATTGCCACAATACATCGCATGAGTGGAGGAATGGCTCCATTAATAAATAGATTCTTAGATTCAGAGAGCAAAAAGCGCAAATTTTCCCTATCCGCATGCCTTCGATGAATTTTAGAGAGGTTGATGATGTTGGATCTGTCGCATCAACGTCCGCCGATGAAAGAAAGCTGAATGTCGGAAGATCTCGGGATTCCCGTTAAGGTTCCATAATTTGGTCTGCTGATCCAGTCAGTGAAATTCAATAACTTTTCCATTTGAGATCATTGTTGATCCTACATTATTTGTGTCGGCGATTTCTTCAGCCAGTGGATGTATACTATATACTCGTAGTACACTATCCAGTCGTGCGATGGGATTATGTGGGAAAACTAATACACTTATTGGCATTGAGTGCAACTCGCCTGTGGACTGTCTAGACCGCAGAATCAGACAGCTCGTCTCTTCTTCTATTTGACTAGAAAGGAATCCGGCGTGTCCGGAAGGAATTTGGCGTGTCCGCTCAATTGGACACGCCACATTGTGCGAAGTTTCAGTGACTGTTATCAACCGAATCACACAGCTAAGAGTCGCAGTCGATGTCAAGTTCTACAGAAAAGTTTGTGAACTTTCTTCGTGCTCCTTCTAACTTTTTCAATAATGATCGGAAGGGCCCAACATTGCCGAGAAAACTTTTGCGCAATTATCTAAATTCTTTGAATCTGAGGGAATGGTGGCGATCGGAGCATTTTGAAGGAATTCACAGCAATTCTCAAGCGACGCACGACTATTGTTCATATTTCTTCAAGACATTGAAAATTTCGTTTTGCCCACTTAGTAAGTTCCTGCCTTGAATCAGTTAGAACTTGTAGCAAAGTGACACGCTTAAACAATTTAATTCTGTGGTCTAGACTGTAAATCAGTATCTAGACGAGCACCTGAATTGGCTGATTACAAAGAGCTGGCTCCCATTCTAGTCAACTTGAACAAAAGCATAAAAAGTCCGATGCCTATGGTGTCCATGCTCCCTCCTAAATCAGATAATGAAAGTTGATTCACATGTTGAATGAAGGCATGTGACGATGTATGTAGGTATATTTAAACTACTTGTTTGCAGAATGCGACGGAGATAATCTTGTTGAATGTCAGGAATACAGGGGAGTAAAGGAAGATCCTCGAAAATGCATCCGCAGATCTCAAATTTGCGACCACATACGTGACTGCAAGAATGGTTGGGATGAAAGACCAGAAGAATGCTTAAGTAAGTCACCATTTTCTAACAGTAACATTAAGCAAATCATCCACTTGAAAAACACAATATTCTGTATGTCTGCAAGATGCTTCTTTAACTCTCTTTAAATTTATAACAAGTGCATGGGAATTCAAACGCTGCTGAAATCATGGAGTAGAGAATATAAATGCTCGAATATTAACTTTGGGCAAATGCATGTAGTGTATTTCGCCTCCAATCACACTGAACTCGTTGTGTGCTGGTTTTCTGATGTGTATCTCCAAAGAGAGTGTGAATTTAGACAGAGTAATAGAGAGTGAGCCTCTGCTCCGTATTCTCAATGTACTAAATTCATGTGGCATAAACCAAAGACTATGACTTCCCATTTCAATATCACAACAAGCATCTAACTATTCAGAAATCAAAATTAAGTCAAATAAAATTCGACATGCAACAAATATCCTGCATGATTAAATTGATGAATGATCGAAATGGTGAACAACCCGACTTCTTCGTCTGTCATCACCATGCTATAGCCATGATCATATCTTCATATTGTCGAATTTCAATAATAATTGCATTTTCCTGTTTATAGATTGCACTGGACGAGTAGGCCTATTGTGTCAACAAATCTACAATGGCATCAAAGCAACCAGATATTGCATCAGAGAAGATCAATTATGTGACGGACGCGATGACTGTGGAAATGGATGGGATGAAAGGGAGTCAAAATGCTTCAGTGAGTTCTTTCGAAAATTCACCAAGGTTACAAATATTCAAGCTTGGCCAACTCTATGTCATAGATTGAGTACATCAAACTAGAACAATAACTGTTTTAATTCAATCACCAATGTGATACACCAATGTGATACCTGATCAATATAGCCCTAATTTAAAAGTACAGAATATCAAAGTCGAAGATAATGATCACGATTAGGTTTGAGATATGATTGGGTCTGCAATAGTATTGAAATGAAGAATAAAGCTTGATTTATTGAAGGTAGTATCATAATATTTTACCCAAGGAAATCTAAATAGTGCACACGAAAACAACATTCGCAGTTGAAATCGATCGAATTATAATTGTAGCCACTTAGAACTCAATTACAAACAATGATTTCCATTGACCCTTAAATGCATTCGGTCAATTGACAATTTAGACAAGTCTATCTCAAAAGATCTTCGAAAGCGTTTGGAAATAGCAGGGTGGGAAACTCGAAAATTAAGTCAAAGAGAAGTAATAAGTTTAATCTTTTGTGTGCATGAAATCTCCTTGGAATGCCAGCTGAATTTCCTTGTTAGCTAAGGTTTCAAGATTCTTAACAGGATATATCAAAATATTTAATGAGTTTTATGCTGCTTGAATATTAAAATCGCTAGTACCGTAGCCTATGCACAGATAATTGGAGTTGACACTCTGCCTGATATGATGCAGTATGTTCCTACTCAGGATTAGCACATCTAGAGATGTCTATGAATATTATTCACAGACATCCCTGGAGCATCTCACAATCCAATCATAGATGCTTTCCACACTTTTCACACTGAACTCGTTGTGTGCTGGTTTTCTGATGTGTATCTCCAAAGAGAGTGTAAATTTAGACAGAGTAATAGAGAGTGAGCCTCTACTCCGTATTCTCAATGTACTAAATTCATGTGGCACAAACCAAAGACTATAACTTTCCATTTCAATATCACAACAATCAATAACTCTCTTTAAATTTGTAACAAGTGCAAGGGAATTCAAATGCTGTTGAAATCATGGAGTAGAGAATATATATGCTCGAATATAAACTTTGGGCATCTAACTATTCAGAAATCAAAATTAAGTCAAATAAAAATCGACATGCAACAAGTATCCTGCATGATTAAATTGATGAATGATCGAAATGGTGAATAATCTGACTTCTTCGTCTGTCATCACTCATCACCATGCTTGTAGCTGTGATATCTTTTTCTCAGAGCGATCTCTTACATCTTTTCACACTAGGCAATAATCCTATTGCTTCAAATATTGAAGTTCATCTTTTTCAAAGTGAGCATGAATTTCAAATCTTGCCATAAACAGACTTTTTCACTCCGTTTCACTACTGTAGATATCCTGTCACATTATTTTACCTGCAAAGCAGATTATCTCCCGCTCGGGAGATAGGCCTAATTTTCAGGGTACCAATGTCCTTCCGCCTCCTTGTGGTGGTACCCGCCCCGTTCCTCGGATTGGGTCGAAATGGGGGACGCTTTCCCGAGTGGCCGTCTGTTGGCGCGCTGCCTCCTTCGGGTTTTTGCCACGCTATTTCTCCGTTGGTCGAGGAGAAATAGTTGTCTTTTTCTGTATATATCTTTACGACCACTTTCTTTCATCTCCTCTCCCTCGTCTACTCATTCTTCTCCTGCTCCTCATGGCAGGAATCCATCCCAATCCTGGTCCTTCACCTCGCCACCCTCCTAGGTACCCATGCGGAGTCTGTCAGAGAAGCGTTGGCTACACCGGCCGTTCTGCTCAGTGCTCGGCATGTAAACTTTGGATTCATCTTCCCTGTTACTCTCTTACCTCCCGGGCCTTCAACGCCCTCCCCAGGCGTCACCAATGGGTCTGTCCCACCTGCTCTCCTACATACTTTCGTTTTCCCAGCTGTTTCTACCTCAGACCGCTCTTCCTCCCTCTCCCGCGCCCAATCCACCGTTTCCGTCCAATCCTCGGCCTCTTCCCTGCAACCCCGCGTTGTCCTCTCTCGCCTCCCCTCTCCTCCCAACCGCTCGTCCTCAGTCGCCGGTGGCCGGCCTCCTCCCTCCCGTCGCCCCGCGCCCCCTGTGCCTGTCTCCACCCCTTCGGCTGCCTCTCTCTCGTCCCTGCAGCCTCGTGTCGTCCTCTCCCGTCTCCACCTTCCGCCCACTCCTTCCCCGCCCGCTCCCAGCCCTGCCGCCGTGACTGCTGTTCCTTCTTCCATGCAGCCTCGTATTGTTTTGTCCCGTCTCCACCTTCCGTCCTCTCCTTCCCCGCCCGCTCCCAGCCCTACCCCCGTGACTGCTGCTCCCTCTTCCCTGCAGCCTCGGGTTGTTCTGTCCCGTCTCCCTGCGTCTGCCCTCCCCCCTGTCTCCTGCTGTCTTGCCTCCCCCACCTCCTCCTCCCGCCCCTTACCCTTCCTCAACCTTTTCTTTGCCATGTCCTCCCTCGCCCAGCCCACCTTCATCCGCAAGATCCCTCCGTCCTATTCGCTCTTGCCCCCGATCTTTTTCCAACGAGCTCAAGATCCTTCAGTGGAACGCAAACGGAGTGCGGGCCCTCCGCTTGGAGCTCACTCACTTTCTATCTTCAAATCCTTACGACATCATTCTTATCCAGGAAACGAAACTTCTCCCATCCACTAAGTGAGATATAACTAAGATATAAGTGCTACCGCCAGGATCGGATGATTCAGCCGCGGCAGTGGTGGAGGTGTGATGACTCTGGTCCGGGATGGTCTTGCACATTCTCCTTGGTCCATCCCCTCGCTCGCTTCGTCTAATTCTCTTTGTGGCTTCCTTGGCATTCACGTACACCTCCGCTCCAACAATATCTCTTTACTTAATGCCTACGTCCCCCCCAGCTAGCTCCACCCCTACCGAGGCCCGCTCGCGCCGTACCTTCTCTCCTTTCTCATTCCCCTCTTCCCCGTCCACCTTCATCTTTGGGGATCTTAATGCACACCACCCCTCCTGGGATTCTCGGGACCATCCTAACTCTCTCGGCTCCGAAATCTACTCCTGGCTTCTCGCTTCAGATCTTGAATCACTTAATGACCCTGATACTCCCACTCTCTTGCAGCAGTCTTCTGGATGGCGTACCTCCCCAGACCTTAGTCTGGTACCTTCGTCTCTTGCTCCTAGATGTGGCTGGTCCGTCCTTCCTGATCTTGGATCTGACCACCTCCCCATCTCTATTAAGATTCCTCTCTCCCCACACTATTCTCCCAACGAGCGCAAACCCTCTTACAACTTTAAAAAGGCTCGCTGGGATGACTACAGGACTCATGTAACTTCTCATTGTCCCGACTCTGACTCGTACTATTCTCTTACTCTTACTAAAGCCGCTGCTTCTTTCTCCTCTATCATCCTCGAAGCGGCAAAATCTTCAATTCCTTTCGGTCGTACCCGCCAGTCCCCGAAAACTTGGTGGTCCGCGGAACTAGATCAGCTCGTCCATGCTCGCCGCAAGGCATTCAGACGGGCCCATCGAAGTGAAGCGGATCGTCAGGCTTATGTTTCTGCATCCCGTTCCGCCTCCAGAGCCATTGCTAAAGCGAAAGCTGATGCTTGGCAACGGACAGCGTCCAATCTTCGCCTTTCCTCCAACCCCCGTAAGGTCTTCTCCCTCCTCCGCTCAGTAGCTGGTACTCCCAAATCCTCCAGTTCTGATCCAACCTTTCCCGGGTGTAGCTCTGCTAAGGTTGCAGCCACCCGTTACGCTTCTTTTCTCAAGAGCCACTTCTCTAGATCCCTTTCTTGTGCTAGCCCGTCTGTCTTTTCTCCTCGAATCTAAGGATCTTCTGACCCCTTTTCAGGCCGGTTTTCGCCCAGGCCGTTCTACCACTGACCAGATAGTTCTTCTTACTCAGTCAATCTCCGATGGCTTTCACAACTCCAAGCCTTGTGCAAGGACTGTGTTAGCCACCGTTGATTTCTCTCGTGCCTTCGACTCGTTCTGGCATTCAGCTCTCTACCACAAGCTTCTGGCCTCTGGCCTGCCTCCTTGCTTTGTTCGCTGGACCCAGTCTTTCTTATCGGACCGTCGGGCACAAGTGGCCTTTCGAAACTCTTCCAGTAACTCTTTCCGAGTTCGATGGGGAGTCCCTCAAGGGTCAGTGCTCGGCCCAGTCCTCTTCAACCTGTTCATTAACGACGTTTCTTCCGTGCTCCCTCCCTCAGTCCGCTTTTCACTTTATGCGGACGATCTTGCTATTTGGGCGTCTACTCCTCACATTCACCTCGCTACTGCCGCCGTCCAAGAAGCTCTGTCTGAGCTCGAGGCTTGGTCTTTAAAGTGTCAGCTTCCTCTAAATCCCGCTAAATGCGAAGTCTCCTTCTTCAGCACCGCCACACGTGAAGCTTCCGTTCAGCCCTCTCTGTCTCTTTTGGGCCGCCCTCTCTCGTTCAACGCTTCCCCCAAGTTCCTCGGAGTAACTTTAGACCGAACACTTTCCTTCTTCCCCCATAGCTCTGCCTTGAGATCCACTCTTTTCCCCCGTTTAAGATCTCTCAGGGCTGTTTCATCCGCTTCTTGGGGCCCTTCCAAAGAGTCCCATGCTTCTCTCTACAAGACCTTTCTTCTCCCCGTCCTCACTTATGCTTCCCCTGGTTTGTTCCCCTTCATTTACGCTAAACATCTTCAACACCTAGAAGCTACCCACCGCTCCGCGTGCCGTGCGATCACTGGCTGCTGTTTGACCACTCCTATTGCTCTTCTTTTGTTGGAAGCTGGAATTCCTCCCCTCTCCGTGACCCTCACTGCTCAGTCGCTCTATTCTTATGAGCGCGTTCTTCGCCTCCCACCCTCGTTTCCCTTGTCTTCTCTAGCGACCCTTTCTGTCCCCAAGCGCGTCCGCTCCTCTTCGTGGCGCTTCTTCTGTACTTCTCATCCACTTTCTCCACCTGTTTCTTCTCCTCGTGAGCCCCTGGTCTCCTGCCCTCCCTTCCCTCCGTGGTCCCCTCCTCTGTTCTCCGTGTCCCTAGCCCTGTCCTCCCCTTGCTCCCGTTCCGACCAGTCCCTCTTCGCACCGCTTTGGTCCGAGACCACCTTTCCTCCCTCCCCGTTGCTGACCTGACCATCTGGACTGACGGCTCCGTTATTGGACGACTCGGACCAGGTGGCTCGGGTGTTTTCATAAACTGTTCTTCATGCTCTTCCACTTTCTCTCTTTCCTTTCATGCTGGAGCGCACTGTTCAAGCTTCACAGCTGGAATGGTTGCAATCCAGCATGCTCTCTCTTGGTCCGTTTCCCATCACTCCTCGTGTCTCTTTTCCTCTCTTCTTCTCTTGTCCGACTCTCTCTCGGCTCTGACCGTGCTCTCTTCAACCCCGTCGCCCCTCTTGTCCACGTCTGTCTACTCTGTCTGGTCCTCTTTGTCCCTCTGCTCTTCCTCGATCTCAGTGTCATTGCAGTGGCTTCCTGGTCACTCGAACATCAGTGGCAATGATACTGCAGATGCGCTTGCCAAAAGTGGCACTTCTCTCCCTTGTGCAGCTCCTCAGTGTCTGTCTTCTCTGAAGTCCTTCATTCGTCATTCCCTGTTCAACTCCTGGAGGACTTCCGTTCGTTCGTCTTTGATTTCTTCACAAGTCCCTAGCGTAGCAACTGAGCAGCTGTCCCTCCCTGGCGCTGTCCGTTGTGAGCTCTCACGTCTTCGTTGCAACGGCCACAGCCTTCTTCTCAACTCCTATCTTCACAGGATTGGCAGGTCCACTTCTCCTGACTGCCCTGTTTGTGGTGTAAACCACGATGTACCCCACTTACTGTGCTCTTGTCCCTCCCTCTCTTCTACCCGAGCGGCTATCTTCGGGTCCTCGGGCTCTGTTTTTGATCTTTAGCATCGCCCGTGGGGGGTTGCCCGCCTCCTCGGTCTCCGTGGCGTTCCGCCACGCCCCTATCCGCGGGACGGGGTCGGGTAAACCAGCCAGCCAGCCTAATTTTCACTCCAATGCCCTGGAAGGAGCATAATCTATGCCACCAATTTTGACTGATATTGGTTTGTTTTAGCATGGTTTCAATAGGGGTCCATGGTTTTAGTATGGATAGGATCTGTGAATAGATATTTACATTATCAATCGAGATAAATTTCTATTCTAATATTCTTGATAATCATGGACACATCAATCACATCGGCAATTAAAATTCTCCACTCAACTCACTGCAGGAGATTGCTTCGTAATAGCATTCGAACTCGAAAGAGATAAATTTCCAGCATCTAACTCGTGGAATAATACAAAGAAGCAATTGTGCACTAGGTGCGTAAGCAACTATCATTTATGACGTTTGACACCAGAAATGACATTTCGTAATAGATAGATTCAAATTTTCTCTAATGCATTGCAATATAAAAGGACACCAGTTATGACGGAAATAGACATCTATCGGTAAGGTGACTTATCAACAAGCTAAAGACAGGTATACTGGTGGCATGGTATACTTCGTTGCTA
This sequence comes from Prostheceraeus crozeri, assembly GCA_907163375.1. Lineage (NCBI taxonomy): Eukaryota > Metazoa > Platyhelminthes > Polycladida > Euryleptidae > Prostheceraeus > Prostheceraeus crozeri. The sequence continues at coordinate 60,043 of CAJQUW010014649.1, read as the reverse complement.
ATATCCAATTATTTTGATATTGAATTCAAGTCATTCTTTGAGGATATTTTAGTCAGCACGTTTGATATTCGACTTCTCCTTCTTCAAATGTTTGTGCGAATTTCGCTTGCAAGATTCGCTTGACGAACCCGGTATCCCGATGTCGCTGCATCAGGTCCAACAGTGACATTTTCAACAGCAGCCCCAACTATGGATGCAGGTGAAATTAATACTTCGAACTCCACGAGGCGGTTAGAGGCATAGAAAGCCGTTTTTTCAGTTCTGTTTAAGTTAGTGGGGCTACAGTTGGACAGCAGGTGTTTCCTGAGGGTCAATCCTACTGCTATGTCAATATGTTGCTGGAGCTTCAGAATGGCCAAGTTAGTACAGCATGCCATAGTTGTAAAATCTTGTTTTGATGTGACCAAATTATTCTGTGAAAATGATTTGATATTTAAGGGAGAATCATGGTTGCTTACAAGCACACTGACGATGCAAAAACACCCGGCACGACGTTTCGCCTATCTCGGCTCGATCAAGCCCAAAATTTGATGGGAGACATTGCGTGGCAGAAGCGATTAAAACTCAAAAATCAATAATGATGTGAAATGAATATGATACAAGAAAGTGTACTCATTATACTACTAATGAACGAAAAAAACTTAAGTAGAGAGATTAAATAGAAAATTATAGAAGAGGGAATGCAAAACATCAAGTCGTCCCGTACAAAAAAGACGCTGTATCCGATGATATTTTATTTTGATTTCTGAGTATAACTATCCGGATGCGAGAAGAAACTATCCCTCACCAAACTTAATTAGCCACAAGCCTCGATATCTCATTATCATAACTCCTGTTCAAAGAGGGGAGAAAGCAAACAACACGGAAACTAAGGCCGCGGTCACACAGAATAAGGTGTCTTCCATCCTCCATCTTCCATGTCACTCGCCTCATTGCACATTCTTCATGAGGCGTCTACCATAAGGCGTGATGATGCGATTTTCATCTGCCGTCTCCAGCCTTCCATTGTCCATCTTCCACCTACCACAGTCAAACCAGGGAAATCCATTTCCGATACAGTCAGCGCTATTTTTCACGATTTACCGTTGCTATGACTACTGTCTTGATCCTCGTCCTTGTTCGACATTGTGAACAAAGGCTGTTTTCTGATTGCTTCTCTTCGCAAATGAAAATTGAAGAACGCCACGAACTTGCAACCAAACTGATTGAATACTTAGATAAAATTCGGAAAGACACATGGATTCAAGCAGTAGAAAACATCGATAGGAAACATTCAAGCAGAGTGGCATAGAAAACGCAAAATAATTGACAGGATCAAAAAGCGCATCAACATTACCCAATGTCCCAAGAGCTAATCAAATTGCCTCATGCCTTCTCCAGAATGAAAAATTTAAGAATCCTGACCGCGAAGCTACTTCAAAAGTCAGCGCGGACTTGAAATCAGCATGGAATTCACTAGGAGCCGATGATAATCTGTACAGGCCCATCAGCCCGACCGAATTGGAGATCGCATTGAAGACATTGAAGCCTGGCAAAGCACCCGGCCCTGACAACATTCACCCAGAGTTTCTGTCAAACTTGCGCAAAAACTCCATCCAATGGCTAGCTAACTTTTTCTTGACATGTCTTAGCACACAGAGAATCCCGAAGAAATGGAGAACTGCAAAAGTTATCGCGGTATTGAAGCCACAGAAACCAGCCGAAGAACCTAGTAGCTATCGACCGATCAGCCTCCTGTGTGTGCCTTTCAAAATTCTCGAGCGCATCATTCATAACGGACTCTCTTCAATCGTGTAATCACAGTTCCTCACGAGCAAGCCGGCTTTCACTGAAACCGAAGCACGCTCGACCAAGTAGCCCGTCTGACCAACGACATAAAAGAAAGCTTTGAGCACAAGCAAAAAGCAGGAGTAGTGCTTATGGACTTGACCGCTGCTTATGATACAGTGTGGCATCGAGGTCTTACTCTGAATCTGTTGAAGATGATCCCAAGCAAACAGATGGTGCGCATGACCATGACTATAATAAGTAACCGGACTTTTACGCTACACATGGGTGAAGAAAAGTCTAGAGGGCGACTCTTGAAGAACGGAGTTCCCAGGGCTGCGTCTTACTTCCTCTCCTTTTCAACGTCTACATAGCAGACCTGCCTGACACTCTCAGTGAGAAATATGCTTATGCAGACGACCTTGCAATCCTGACCTCTAACAAAGACCCCAAGAACCTCGAAAAGACAGTATCTACAGACCTGCAGACCTTGAGCTCATACTACCACTTCTGGCGACTGAACCTAAACACTAGAAAGACAACAAGCAGCACTTTCCATCTCGTAAACAGGAAGGCGAACATTCACCTAAATGTCAAGTTGAAGGACAGAAACATACCCTTTGACCGGACAACCAAATACCTGGACGTGATACTCGGCTGTCCCTTGACATTCAAGCAACACATCCGATCCGTCACCAAGAAAGTGCAAGGACGATGCAATCTACTCCAACGCCTTGCAGGCACTTGGCGGGGAGCAGACTACTGCGTTCTTCGAACTAGCAGTCAGGCATTATGCTTTTCTGCTGCAGAGCACTGCGCCCCTGTTTGGATGCACAACAACCATGCTCGCGCAATCGATGTCGCCCAGAACCGCTCCATGCGCTTGATTTCCGGAGCTATCAGATCTACGCCAACAGACAATCTGCCTGTCATGAGCATTGTCATGAGCGGAATCATCCCACCAGATATTCGACGTAAAGAACAATTGTTAAGGCTCGGCAACCGAGCTAGATCATATTCGAGGCACCTGCTTCAGGATGCGATCCTACAGAACCCCTCTCAAGAGGACTCAAGCCCCGAAAAACTCTCGTGGACCACATGAACGATGTGATTAGACGGACGAACCTGCAAGAAGACTTTGTTCAGCGCAGGTGGGCAGAAAGATGGGAAAGCTCCAACTGCCAACTTCAACGAGAAAGTACTGGGTGCTCCTGAAAAGGCTTCGATCTGGTTTTTGCCGTTATCGAGCTTTCCTGCATTGCATCGGGCTTTCGCCAAAGCGATCTTTGTTTCTGTGGAGAGGCCCAAACGCCTGAGCACGTTCTGTCCTGCAACGAAGTGGCTATCATCAGGGATATGGTGAACGTGGACCAGACATTCCGCGCGTGCATGCAAGAAACTGAACTAAGACTATGATCACACCATCTTTTTGACTCATATATGACACTTGTCTTTCTTCCAACTTTTGTGCTTGTTTTACGAATATATATATTCGCAAATAACAGCTTCCTAAGACTGCCCTCCGACACTGCTCAGACATCAGTTCACGTTGTTCTATATTTAGAACAGTATCGCGGCTGACGCCTGATAGCTTATGGAAATAACTTTATCAGTCGCATAAATTTATGCCTTGTGTCCGATGGACGACCCCTTATGACTTTTCCTGTGTGATCGACATAGTGATTAGTCCAGGCAATAAATATTTTAACCCGCCACAAATTGCAATAGTTTCAAACAGTGGATTTATCTTGTAGAGAAAAAATCCCTCATCGACAAATCAAAAATCTAGGAAAATCTGCTGTGTCAGCTAGATCTGATATTTTGATTGGAAACAGACCTGTCCTCTTATCATCTCAATGGGCAAACTGTTAAATAGAATCTTGTCAATACATGAAGTGATAAACATAATTTTGAACAGAATGACTTACTCGCCAATTCATTCCACATGAGGAGAGGAGAACCGTTGTTTGTCCTTCTAGTAAGTATTTTAATTTCTAGACTTTTAAGGATATAATATTTTTCTCCTAAATCATATTTTGCACTTTCTAAAAAATTGACTAGTCGCTAGCTTGTTTATTTTTAATTTTGCTACCTTGACGCACTTTGCTAGGTTGAATCATCTACTTCACTTCCCATGTCGAATGATGAATTCAGTTGTGTGCGTTTTACAAAACAGAACGCTGCTCTTAAGTTATTGGCGGCCAGGCTCGTCGCCGGAAAATTTTTTCCGAGGGGGCCCAGGTTTTTTGTGATGTAATTGCTATCATCCAATGACGCAAGTGAAGCAGCATGTTACTTAATCGCATCATTTTACCGCTAGATTTTACCATCATACAGAAAAATTATTATATCTTCTCAAGCTTTACATTAATATTATGTAATATAATTACAGTTATAATGACCTAATGAAGAATCTTCGAATTGATGTTACTCACATCGTCGATTTTTTCAAGAGTGTCGAGCTCTTTGGACTTTAATTTTAAAAATCAAACTTCATATTTTAAGATTTACATGATTCCAGATAATCCAATAACAGAAAATTGCTCTTTAATTTAGGGTTTCGACTCACTTCGGAGATCATAGTTGTACGCTATATTCCTTGATTTGAAAGCCTCTGGACAATTTTAAATTGATCGACTTGACCAAAGCGACGAAGAAATTTAAAAGCACTCACATATTGAAAGGATCGAACGTGCGATGTCGAAGACGTGTGACTAAGGAACTGATTTGATCTAGCAAAGCCATAAACCAGGCGATGCAGCCCACCATGTCGATCCTTTTATTCGAAAGTCAAGAAAATTAGCCAGACATTATACACTTTCTGAAGCAATCGTCTTGAAAGAGAGCAGTGAAACACATGCTTATACAATGGATTATTCCCTCGAAGCTTTGCAGACCTGTTTGCCAGATTCATGATATATATGACATAGTCATCTTCTGACTAAATGAAATCCGGATTTTGGCCATTATTCCGCTATGCTGTTCTTGGTCGAAATCCCCGCTGCGTGTACAGATGTAGGCGTCACTCGTCAAATGTCTGTCATATTGCAAGCAGTAATTATCAGCTAAATACACGTACACTTCAAGAAATTTGTCATTATGTTTACAATTTGCAAATTGCGACCGGAAGAGACATTTGTAGGGATCGACGCCTATGTCTACCTGTGAAATACATTAGCAAAAGATAGTGAAACAGCTCAATTTATTCAAATCATGTCTGCAGACATGTTTTTTATCGAGCGTTGCATGAAACTCAATCGAGCATCACTCATTAGGAGAATCAGTGCACCAAACGCCCAATCTCTCTCATTCACCATTCATGCTCTGTGTAAATAAAACGAGACGGAGATTTTATGTAATCGACTCTTAAATTTGCATGTGCAGATTAAGTTCCGCGTTGAAGACCAATTTCTTTGCTATCTCAAGATTCAGATCAATTAGATGCCGTAGGTAGCTGATTTTTGCGCGCCTTCCGACAGAGTAAGTGATTGAAGCGCCGGTTTTTAGAAATAAGGCAGGTCGTACTTTTATAATTTTTTAGTGGGTGGGCTGATATTTTTTTTACAAATCCATCAATGGTCAGAAGTGAATTTATGTCATGTCATCCTGATAGTTGCAGTGAACGTTTATAAGCTACATAATTTTACACTACAGAGTAGTTGCATATAATTCTCACCCCGAATTAGTATTTATCAGAAGCAAAAAGGCGCTATCATTGAAGTTATTGTTGAAAATCAAAAAAAAGTGATACAAGCGTTTTGCAAAGTTCTCGAACGATGGTTCCCCGAATCGTCTCTCTTTCTTCTGTAGAAATATGGCAACGGTCGTTCGTGGATTGAACTTAGAAGTTGCAGATCCATTTAAGGCGATCGAAAGGCGGATTGCAGTCCCCTGTTGTGTCATTTACAGTCGATGAGCAGGTCTGCAAGCATGAAAATGATACAACGTTACCAAAATGATTACATCACGCAACTTTGTGATCTTCAATTCGTAAATTAAAATTACTAGAATGTGTAAGGACTTAATTAATTGAATTGTGGTGTGGCATGAAGTATTGTTGTTGATTTCAGTCATACACTGTAATGCAGAAATTAAAAAAGAAATACAAGAAAAACATTTCAAGTTTTCATTTAAACTCAGATTACCTAAAAATTCGCTTCTTTGTACTGTAATAAAACCTTTTTAGTCATCCATTCAATTCACACCCGATAAACGACTTAGCTTTGCTAGTTTTGCTTCATAGCTAAGCTTACGAAGTTTAAAATCTCACCTGAGTGAGTTATAATGAGAAATAACTCGCTCCACCATCATTGAGTGTGGTGTGGCAGTCAGAATGGCATCATACACTTTTCTTAGTGAAGATCGTGGACCTGAAGATCTCCGTATCATCCAAAATCGTTTGTTTAGCTCCGAATCCATAGGCTTCTGCGAAAGCGGTTCATCTCCAACGACAAACATGTCACATATGTCGTCGTGAAGGAGTTTAGCACTATCTTCATCAAGAAGTTTCTCTGCCAGCTTTCTTGCGTTCTTGTCCATTTCATCAATACTCGTGTTCGTCACAAACTCATTGATCTCCTTCACTATGGTATTTTGATCATCCCCCAGACGAACCTCCAACATATTCTTCACAATCAATATCACTTCTTGTCTTATAGCACTAAATGACATTCGTGTAGGCACATAGGCGTTAAGTCATCGTCTCTTCAGAGCGGCTCAGAATGTGAATACTCGATATCCTTTTCAATGTCACTTTTTTCTTTGCATCCAACAGGATGTATATAATATCATGTCAGCTTGGAAATTGTGCTTGCTGTAATTAGTCGGATATCTAACACTGTAAACTATTCTTATTGAAATTTCTTATGCATCGTTGACAAAATCCTTAACAAATCCAACATTACAAAGCTTAAATCTTGAAATGAATGTTGTCTTTTTTCCATGTGTGAGGGAATCCATCTGCTTTCGATCTTTCCTCTCGGTCACCACTACTTTTCATTTCACTCCATGCGTGAATCTATCCGTTGATGATTCTTATCAGAAGCTGACACATCATATTTGAAGCAAATCCTGAACCATACGCACCTCAGGAGGATTGACGAGGTTCCTTAAATTTTCTCCGTTAGATTCCATGAACTTCTTTACTTTGCCACATCGATGAGGTGAACACTGGAAAATGACGCAGCGTCTTTCACGTTCATCCACCATATCTTCACCTCACTCATGCTGTTTATCAGATCACTGCGATGACAAATACACCACTGACAAATTAATTTTCTACCCAACGCTTCCTGTAACTTGATCCACAATCCTCCCCTTTTCCCAGTATTGACAGATTCACCATCTGCAGAAAAACTTCGAAACTTGGAGAATATTTCATATTTAAAATTGAACTACTCAGTAACAGGAACATTTCCATCAACTTCTTCATCATCATGAACATTACGGATCGCTGCTTTTGATAGACAAAGCAACCGCTTCCAAAATACCTTCAGCACCTCTCCTTCTCACTTCAGTCACATTAAGAAGCACTTGAGAAGTTGCCTTAACACTTGACCTGCTTCAGGCTATGTGCGAAATAATAGCAGCAAATGCGCTGAACATTTCATGTACAGGTAATAAAAGCAGAACTGCAGATGCATACGAAGCTGATAGCCATTTAATGTAGCATCAACAAAGAATCGTTAAAATTCAGACCCAAGCAATTGGTATTGGACAACCAATAACATAGGGTATATTGATATCTTGTACGCTCAAACCCTAGCTGGCGGACCCCATACACAGTAACACTATCGATAGCAAATTTAATCAAAGCTACACAGGATAGACAACTCTTTGGCAGAATAACTTGAAAACCAAACTTGAATAAAACAAAAATACGCATATTTAACAATCTGTCCATGCACTTGATCAGCTTACAAGCTTTATAACCACGCTTCACAAAAATATCAAACTTACTTTTAACCTTAACGATGGCATACTGTAGATGCGAACAAATTCTTAGATACCTTAAAACTTGACTGGCAAATACACTTCACCGATATGAAGAGCAAGAAGACTTTCAGGAAAAAAAATTATGGCATTAAAAGAAAACTGTTCCACTTTATGAAAAACGGAGGTGTGCAATCCATCATGATTAACGTTCAACTAATCAAGGTATTCATTGGACGTGTTATTGGTCCCATTTCTGTCTGCTTTCAAATCAGGGGGATGAATTCTAGTTAACAAAGTATCGAAATGTTTATAGTTGAACAAACAGATATCATCTTTGTAACGTGTGGTATTCGACAACAGTCTAGCTAGTCCAAACTTCTTATCCGAAAACAATGACTTCATAAAAACAATATTGCAGTTGCCCACCCACTTAATATATTTGCGCCCTGAAATCAGGACCTTCATTTTTCGACGTGACCTGGGCGCTCGGGGTGGGCCCACGACCGGTAGCCCCCCTGGCGACGCCCCTGTTGGCGGCCGCTATTCACGGCGATATTGATCGCATCTAGCTTTGAGTGTCAACGTGCGCGGCCACACCGAGTTGTGCATGATATCCCTTTGAGATTACACCGAGTTGTCCCTATGATATTATACCTCCGCATTGAAATCATGCTAAAAAACATTGACAACAAGGCATATTAATCCCTGATTTATATTTAACATGCACAGTATGAACATAGTGTAATAAGCACATTGCCCTCATGGGCTCATTATTTGTCACTTTTGATCGACACTTGTCTTTACTTGTAATTATGTTGTTGACAAATAAAACATTATTATTATTATTATAGCTCGGTAGCAATTGCACTCTCATCTAGACTAAGCATGTACATGCTTATGCAGATTTGCTAATCATAAAGTTTATAGAGTGCCAGATTGCATGGGTATAGAATAGAAAGATTTCCTCAGACTTGAACACTTTAAGCACAAAAATTCCTTAGCAGCAGCAGACGCTGTGCTCCCTACAGCAGCTCGTCAGCACGGCTCGGAATGGCCCAAGCCAGCGTAAGATATCTGGAATGGCTGAACAAGGTGAATGACTGCACAGCGGGCTTCTCCTTGCTTATTTATCCTGGCTTTGCAGTGAGGCTGATAATCATGAAAATTGTAGAATACCAGTTCTAGATATTTTACGCTAGTTTGAACCATTTTGAGCTGCACGGACGAGCCCTTACAGGCTGAAGCGAAGCGTCTACATCTGCCAAGGAATTTTCGTGCATAAATTGTTTAAGTCTAAGGACATCTTTCTATTAGATTTGCTTATGTTTTGCTAACGCTATAATTCTAATGGTTTGATTTAAGACGCATGATTATCTTGCTTCAAGACTGATAGAAGAAACGGTAGATATAGCAAATTTCATGTTTTGACTTAATTTTGGCGATTTTACTCATTTTGTAGAGGCTCTCAGACATAAAATACTGAATCATGTGACTCACTTCAACTTTTATATCGAAGTTGATGTTCTGCACTCAATCATGTTTCAAATTTCATGGCATTTTGATAAATAGTTTCTTTTCTGCAAAGGAAAATTTACGAAAGTTGTTAAGTGTTTCACAATCCATAGATATTTCTTGAATTTTACCATTGGATTCTAACGGTATCCAATCTACCCTACCTTCCGATCTAATCTCTACCTTGCCTAAACGAAAGCGACTGGCTGTGACACTCAAAGAATTTGATTTTTGTATTCAGCATTTTAAGATCTACAAATCCATGCTATTAATCCCTTTGTGCGCGAATTCAGGAAGAACGTGTCAGTAGCTCCCGTCCTAATACCTACAAGTATATTCGATAAAGTACGGTTGATAAAGACCAAGAGAATTAAAACTGGGAAATGAAAATATTAATAACATTCTTCATTGTAGGTGCATATACTTGCAATAGACGTGGAGATCTGCTGTAGAATCCTTAAAATAGATTATCAAGATGTAAATAGAATAATTAAATATCGAGTTGCATCCATAGTTGAAAAATGGGAGCAGACCTGAGTAGCTGATGTTTGCTAATTATTGCAGGCGCAAAACCTTAGGCGATTTGCCAGTAGTGTTTTTAAAGTGATATTTAATGAATGCCCGTTGAATTTTCACTAACTTGCTAATTGCAAATCTCAGATTATCAAGACTTTTTATGTCTCTTGCTACTTTTTGTGTATTTTGATTTATTATGATGCATTCCCAAACATTTACAAATAGAGTATCGTATCGCCTAAATTGATAGGGTAGTTTTAATTTTAGTCGTAATAGACAGTAAATACTCTCAATTTCAATGGAAATTATCAAACGTGCAAAGAAAACTGGTCTGGAAGTTGAGGATAATGGAAGTTGCACTAATCACTGAATCTACAAATATTCAAAATCGCGCGATTTTCGATTAATCGTGCGTGCGCTGAGTGGCACGATTCGGAATCGTGCGAAAATCGAAGCGCGCCCGCCACTGTTGCTTTATCTTAGTTTTCAGAAAATGTGATAGCTATCAGTGCTCTTACAACTTAGGAAACATTATGCAGAAGCAAAGAAGCACTAGTTGCATTGCTTAAATTTATTGCTCTACCCGAAATTAATGTTTTTGCGTTGTCTACAGGATGCAAGGACGATGAAGTTGAATGCAAAGAATACAAAGGAGTAAGGGATGATCCTCGGAGATGCATCAAGAAAACTCAAGTATGCGACAGAATTATTGACTGCTACAGTCGATGGGATGAACTGGTTGAGCAATGCGGTATGCACAAAGTTTGATGATAAGTTTTAGTTATAAAACCTTTTCCGGTTTACGTTAACGTAGATAACCAGTAGGCCTACTGCTGAAGCTGCGATTTTAATGCAGCATTAAGGATGTATTGCCCATTGTTTGTTTGCTTGTCTTTTTTTGACATCTGTTTCACATTATAAAACATGCATGTGCCATTACACTTCCAATGTCACATTTATTCCGTGTTTCTGAAATTCTAAAAATTTAATCAAAATTTGATCATTAACATAGAAATCCTATACTATGTGATATCGAAAGACTAGAATGCGCATGAACAATGAATATATAATTGCGATGTGGACGCGAACTGCTATGATAACCACACCCAAAGATGGCGGCTTCCAATGGCTGGCAATGGCTAGGTAGTGGTACCTTGGATCGGTATGAAAGGGAAGTGATTTGAGGAAGTAAGTTTGCCGAAATCGAAGAGCAACTTCAATGAGAGTTTGACGATCGGAGATGTGTTCATTGTTTTTGCAATCATCCAAGAAACAGTTTTAAAGAATTGAAGCAATTTTGAACTACTGACCGCTAATTTTCAAGTATTGCTATGAGCTGTCTAAACATGCAGAATTTGTTGAATTTGGAAATGTTCTGTACAGCAGATATAAGAAAACTTTACTCAATTTGCATTACAGTTGAATTTATATCATATCTATGTCGATCATCACGAACCCAGCAACAACCATTCGTTTACATGTGTGAAAGTGTGTTTGAACGTGCAACTTTATTGCTGAAATCCATCATGAGTCAGGAAAGAATGGACGATCATGTACAAAAACGCCGTATGTACAAAAATTAGCAAATGATTTTGCTTCAATAATCTTAGCAAAAGCTTAAGTTCGTATGCGATGGCATTTGCTTTTTCTTTAAGCAAAAGCTTTTACTTTTTTGTTCAAGTAAAAGCTACAAAAGATAGCGTTTGCTTCAATTCGCATGCATAATTCTGACCAATGATTTTATTTCTTAGGCAAAAGCTATTATAAATTAGAGCGCGGATAGATGTCCCTCCAGTTTTTGAGAAATCGCAGTCATGGCAAAATACATGCAAATCCGTGAGACCAAACGTTACAAAGTTCGTCGTAATCATGAAAAAGGTGATTTTCCTGGTCATTCCTGGTGCAAATCCTGGTCAGACGATTTGCGGACGGGGAGATTGGGCGTTAGCGATCTTTTAGCTTAATTTGTGCCATATCTAGTAATCCGAGGTTGGATCAAAACTTGGGTAAAAACCCAAAAGCATGCGAGGACCCAATAACCCAAGAAGTCATTCTACATGCGGAAACATGCAGAGCATTTAGAAACATGTGGAGCTCGGATCACAATAATAATGAAACTTCACAAACACGTATTCAAGTGTGCTTAATTCCACTCAAGATTCAATTCAAAACATTTATTATTATGACTTTATCAGTAATAAAACAGCATTAAAAGAAAAGCCAAGCTTCGCATCACTGACCCAATAGTTGACCCAAAACCTAAAGTACAGCTTTAAAACGGGTAATCAACACAAACCCAGCGACAACTGCCCTCTGCATGCATGAAAATATATTGCACTGAAGACCATATAGGTCAAGTCATACAATTTATTCTGTATTTTCTCACTTTATCAAGGTTGTCATCTGCCGGGCCAATTACCGTGCAAGTCTCATAACGGTGTTCAACCTTTAGTTCCGTGCTTTTATATAACTCAACGATGTGACGGTTCAAACAATTGCGGGAATAATTTTGATGAAAGGAACTGCAGTCGTCCTCAAACTGGTAAGTGATGAATATGAAAATGTTGTGTTTTTATCCGCGGCGTGAGAAATCTGTGCTGCCCTTTCCAAAGAAATAAAATGGAGTCTAATTGTAGAGTAAGCATATTAGGTAGAGCAGCAACTCAACATTTATTAAATCCCCAATGTGTTCGATACAGTTTCGATTTTATTAAATGAACTCGTGTTGAGAACGATCCTCTACCAAACATGAGATACGCAAATTTTTGCAGGTTTGAAGAAATTGATACGGAATTGATTGATCATAATAGCAATACAGAAGGAATAATAGTACTTTACAAATCATCCGTGTCATGGCAACCTTGGAGAGGTAATGCTTGTAGATTTAGCAATTCAATGAGTTGAATGCTCAGCCTTAAGAGCATTTTCTTAGGCGTGACCATATCACAAAAACCCGTCACAGAAAGAGCAAAATATCATAATCAAGGACAATGATCATAATTATCTTCAAAAGATGTAAATGGGTCCACATTACTATTCAGATTCAAGAAATGAAACATAAATTTAGTGAATCATAGAATCACACCGATGAAGATTGAATTAAAAACCTGGAATTTCATCCAAGAAGCACAAAAAGATCTCAACTTTTCCATGAAGACATGTATTATGATGCCGTTTATCAAATTTCCTTTTATTATTCCAATTATTCACAGGTCAAATAAGCGATCATTGTATAACATACACAGTCACAGAATTAGATTGTTTAATCGCATCACTTTGTTAGAAGTGCAAACTGATTCAAAACAATGGCACATACAGGAACTTAATAAGTGGGCAAAAAGAAATTTTTAATACCTTACAGAGATAGGAAAAACAGTCGTACTCCGCTTGCGGATTGCTCTGAATTCCTTCAAAATGCTCCGATCGCCAAGATTCCTTCACTTTCGAAGAATTCAGATAAGCGCGCAAAAGTTTTCTCGATAATGTTGGACCCTCCGATCATTTTAAAAAAAGTTAGCAGGCGCATGAAAAAACGTTCACAAACTTATCTGTAGAACATGACATCGTCTGTGTCTCTTTACTGTGTGGTCCGGTTGATAACAGTCACTGAAACTTTGCACAATTTGGCGTGTTTAATGTTGAACTGGCTGCTCATTGTTCGATTGCTATGGTATTTAGTCAGCAGATTGTGCCACTTCATTTACACTACATGTTCCAATGTTTCCCTTTTAGTCAAACAGAAGAAGAGACGACCTGGATGATATGATATTATTTACTCGAATATATGTAATTTAAGGTGAAGACAATTTTGACTATAGCATTCATTAAATTTTAAGTCTCCAACCATGCATATGCTTCATATACTGTATTTTAATAATCTTAGATAAATTCCAATTTTGTAAAGCCTAATGAAACACATGCCATCGTGATGGCCACAATACAAAGTGTTTCACTGTTTGAGCTAGAAAATATTGCATTTGTAAACTAGAGGAGAATAAATGATATATACTGTATCTAAATTTAAAAGTCATTACATGCGATATTGTTATCATTGCATTTATGTGTTTTTTTATATGCAAATTACTTCAGCGAACATGGTGATGCAGAAAATGCATACTTGTTATTTTAGGTAAATTCACGTTCTGTAAGTGCTTTGATGCATCTTCGTCGACCTATAGTATACGTTGCGGATGTAGGTGATACGAATTTAACTTTCCAAGTATTTATCAATCATGCAATCATTTTGGACAAAAGATGATCGGATTGGAAAGTTATCGTCTTAGGTTTGGAAGTGATAAGAATAACTGCAATTACTTTATTGTTAAGGTGATCCAACAGAGTTAATTGATTGCTAACATTAACTGAGACCAATTAAATAGCTATTAATTTCTTCGAACCCTTGTGTATGTAGCCTCGAAAGAAGAGTAGACGATGACGTGTCGTGTTGCTGCGCTGTTTGATTCCGCTGAAGATCACTGCCGTGCTTGTCCTAGTATTGTCGACGTCGACGGGTGTTCCAGGGATTGCAATTTCCTTTTTTCCGGCTTTTCCGCTTTTTACGAAATTTATCTAATGGAAATATTTCAAATTTATGCATTCAAACCCGGTTTTCCCGATTTTCCGGCTTTTTTCCTTTGGCTAATTGTGATCAGTGGGGTGTTCGGCCGCAAATCGCTGACGCCATCTCCCTACACGACCAATCTAACTGCCACCACAGCTACGTCAAATTTATACACTACGTTGGACGGACCGGAAAGAGGCAGCGGATAGACGGCGTTTGGCGATCATGAAAGCTTCAAAATCGGACGGGGATTTCCGCAGGGTTTTTAATGCTGAAAATCCACTCCATGGTCTCATCCTTGTAACTCAAGGACAAATTGGTCAAAGGAACACCAGACAATGTGATCTTCTCACAGTACCAAAACACCGCATGGATTTACGCCGCAAATCTTTTATAGCAAGTAAAGCTTTTAACACGCGTGAAGTGATTTTATTTTATTTTTTTCTTAGACTGAATGTTTGTGGTATGAGTTCATGTAATGATGTACCTACGAATGTTCCTTGACATTCGAGAATAAAACCGTCTTTCTCTCAAATCGCCTTGTTGTGTATGGTTAAAGTAAGTAACTAGGCAGAAAAAAGTAAGGTTGGCAAAATAGATAAAGCCAGCTTACATATGGAAATTCATGAAGAATAGCACTATGAATTTTGAAGCATCTCCAGAAGATTCTATGTAACAAGAGGTACAGCCACATAATTAGACAGGTCGTCTCTTCTTCCCTTCTTCCGAAGGGAAGCATTAGAGCATGTAACGTTATTGAAATGGCACAATCGCCTGACTAAATGCCATAGCAATCGAACAATGAGCAGCCAGTTCAACATTAAACACACCAAATTGTGCGAAGTTTCAGTGACTGTTATCAACCGGATCACGCAGTAAAGAGACACAGACGATGTCATGTTCTACAGATAAGTTTGTGAACGTTTTTTCATGCGCCTGCTAACTTTTTTAATCATGATCGGAGGGTCCAACTTTATCCAAAGAACTTTTGCGCGCTTATCTGAATTCTTCGAAAGTGATGGAATCTTGGCGATCAGAGCATTTTGAAGGAATTCAGAGCAATTCGCAAGCAACGCACGACTATTTTTACTATCTCTGCAAGGTATTAAAAATTTCTTTTTGTCCACTCATTAAATTCCTGTATGTGCCATCTGTTTGAATCAGTTTGCACTTCTAGCAAAGTGATAAGCTTAAACAATCTAATTCTGTGGGTACAGCATTGGTTGTATGGCAAGAATTGTTGAGGCACAGCATTTCAACTTTTTGTTATTAATTAATTTACAAATTTAATTGACTTTTGTTTACGATAAGGCAGTGCGCAAGTTCTCACCCTTCTGTGCAAATTGTCTGAATAACACAAATGTGATGATTCCACCAAAATCTAAATTTGTAGTTCAATATTTTTGCCTAAATGCATTTTTGCGCAAAGTTTTGAAAGAGAAATGTCATTCTTGCCGTTACAGGTGAACTCATCACAAACCCATCGAATGAGCTTGTAGTTTGCGCACGTCATCCATTCGCTTCTATCCTCTGCCATGCAAAACCATCAAGTACTTCCGATAGCATTGTACCTATGTGGCGCGAATTGGATCCCAAGACCGGGATACCTATATTTGTTACCGAAGATCGCTGGTACACCACTACATTACCTGGAAAACCACGAATGGTTCGAATGGCATTAAAACGACCGGTACTCCGCGATAATAAGCGGGTGTTTCAATGCTATGACCGCAGTTTGCTTCCACAGTCATATAGGAATGTCACAGTGCATGTGAACGCGACTTGCAGTGCATGTGGTAAGTTGAATAGTCTACATTTCAATTATTATACTTATTATCTGCAAATTCAATTATACACAGGAGGAATGCAATTTCTGCTCAACATTGTCAGTGGCCTTGTTATTAGAGGTTATTCAGCTAAACATATACGTTGTGGTTCCACATGTATTGCATGCAAACACATGAATTTGCTACTTACTTTTGGCATAGGGACCTGGTAAGCTTCGAGATTCGATTCGATTCGAAATTGCGAATCGAAAAAAGTTCAAATCGGTTCCCTTTGGCTGGCCAAAAATGTCTTCAATTGTTTTATTTTGTTTTGTGACGTCTTCTCTATCGGCACGACTTTGACGTCAAGTTTTAATAAGCTTATATGTTGGATTCTCTTTGAAAGCGATTGAAGGCGTCGGTTGCTGAACAAAAGTTAGTCAAAGCAGCTACACACTACACAGTGCGTGCCACGTATGCTGCTGCACACTGCGTGCTGGTTGCGAACTCGGGTTCCTGAAATCTTTTTAAATCATGCCGTTATCATGAACACGAGTTTCCATGATTTTCGATTTCCAGGCCCGGGCTAGTCGAAGCTTATACATGTACTCTACATTGTAGCTATCAAAATATTCTGTAGTCCTATTTACTTGTACAAGGATGACATCGAGTCACGAATTTGGAAGTCGGCAGATTTTAGCCTTCTATATATTGTTGTGATTTCTGCGTAAATGAATTATTTAAGGATGTTGATGGTGAACAGTGATAGCATGTTTAGTTACAAGCATTAGGTTTGGAACGACAATTCAACGATGTGATATTTTTGAGAACATGTGTAAAAATTCCATTATGCCTTTCTAAAAATTAAGATAGAAATCAAAAGAATCTGGGAAAATGGGTGCTTCCCAGAGCTCTGGATTTAGTTATAGGAGCGATTGATGGAGGCTACATATTTCAGTCACAGATGGGATTCAAGAGACTTCTACAAGCCTGAGGTTACAAACCTAGTTTCCGTCGGCAAACTGCCTTTCTGGCAAAACAAGGCCAATGTGAAGTCGCATCTGAAGTCTCTATAGTCTGTATTACTCACATGTATCATAGTTTAAGTTCTCATATCACAGTTTTACACTGCTTGTATGAAAATGGTATGGCTATATGAACCGGGGAACTGTTGCTAGTTTTGCGAAACATTCAAAGTTTATGTAGCGCTGTTAAGACATCAATAGAGATAAAAGCCGTAGAACTTGGGTGAACCTCTGTTACGATGGAACACCCTCATTTCCGCTCCCTGAGCACCACCAATGCCATTGTAAGCCATAGAAACAAATTGCTTATCTGAAGTTGACTAAAATGGAAAATAAATTATGGTCTCGGCACTCGGAGGGACGGCACTGTGTTGGGGCATGAATAACCAATGAGAAGGCTTGGAATCACACATGTGACTGATTGGGCTGTCATGGTCCATTAATAAGTCCGCGGAAGACGAAACGTCAGTCGTTTTTAACTTTTTTTTTGAAAATAGCAACGTCGTCCAGAACAGGAAAATGCTTTTTAATTTTTTTTCTAAAGGAAAATGATTACTCGGGGAGACAAACAACGCTGACATTATAATGATTCTAGCTCACTATTGCTTCCGATTTTCTTCCAGAATGTCCTCAACCAAACATGGTTCCATGCAAAATTGTCAGAAAAGGAGAAATTCCTACGAAAACATGTGTCAAGAAGCTGTATCTTTGTGATGGCACTGATGATTGCGGCAACGGATGGGATGAACAAGCCTCACTCTGTCCAAGTATGTTTATCATATGCAACGAACTGTTTTCTTTTGCAATCCCTTAATTAAATTCTGCACTGAATGAAGGATGATTTGGAATTTATTTTTTTGGTCTGTTTATTTTACAGTTGATATGAGACATTGAGCAGATTTTTGCTAAACGGAATCTTACTATATATCTTTGTCTAATATTGCTTAGAGCTTTCACGCAAAAATTACGCGAAGACTTGTCTTTCATATGCAGACTTATTCGGTAACAGCACAATATTGTTGCACTTTTTATTGCTTTTTCATTGCATGTACACACTTTCTTGAAGGGCACCTGAATCAAATTTATGAGCAAGAATGCCATGCGCTTTAATCAAAAAGATAGGTCTAATTATAATCCTATTGACAACTGTTTTCAACAGAATTACTGCGTGAAGTTGACAATGTTGAGAAGAAATCACATCTAAAAGAAGATGTCATCAGTTAGTTGTCAATCAAAAAGTGATTATAATTTTATAGTAATAATGATGACATGTGAAAATAATGTGGTTAAGGAAAATGGTGTCATGATCATGCTTTTACCTAAAAGAGCTTTGAAAAGTTGGCAACGCTGCCATGATGCAATAGCTTTTCATATCTTTAACTTAATTCTACCTACATATTATCAAATTTTAAAAGTATCGGTGCTAATTACTATAGGCTCCGTGATACTATAGTATCCAGGCTTATGGAAATTTCAAGGTCCGACTCCTGCTCCGGCTAAATCAGTTGTGAAAGATGTGGTGTGGAACTTTTTAAGTTGTGATCTTAAATTTTTCTTTACTTTACAGGCAATCGAGCCTGTAGATGCCTGTGGCGCAGTACGGAGCTGCTTGATGTTCAGTAGTGTTGTTGTACGTACAGCATGCATCTCACAAATAGGACATAGGTATCATAGATTGTCTATTATCTTGTCAGTTAAATAGATCTGTCACATGTAGACGTTTTATTCCCATTAAAATAAAGTTACATGTAGAGGCAGTTAGCTGTAAGATGGACTTTGATTTATTACTACAAAATTAACATTCTCGTGTCCTTTAGCATTATCTAAGTAAAGATCTGATTATACTTTGATGTTTTCGAATTCGCATTGCGCTTCATTTTAGGACCACCAACGGAAAAAGCTAAGTGGTCAACAACTCATTCATCTACTGTTTTAAATGAAGTGATGAAAATATTCCGTAGGAGACCAGATCACTATAAGTTCGAAGACAATAGTCAGACAAATTGAAAGCAATTTTGATTCTGTATGAAAGAAACAGCTCACCCAGGATCATTTAGAGAATTGGGTCTATGTTATCAGGGGCGTAGTGGTTTCAATTGAGGAGTCAAGCGGTTAACATTTAGCAGTTTAATCGAGAGGAAATTAACGGTTAAATGACCCTTTCTGCAAATACTAAGTAAATTATCAAGACGGGTCTGGCCAGACCCCAGGCTTGAAATCTATTTTCATGACTTCTACACCGCTAATTAATTTATTATTGAATCAAATTATCGACAGTAATGCCTGAAATTTCATCTTGCGTTGGATAAAACATCAGTTAATTGTCTCTGTTATTATGCTTTATGTTATGATGTTAATGCATTGCAATAACAAATGATCTTTCCGTGTTCCAAGCAAATGTATTTGGACAAATATTGATTTTATATTTTGACTGTCAATCTCTTCTACGGAGACTATTTCTAACTTCACTGCAGCGTCTTTCTGTCTGAGAAGCATGAGTTGAAAAATGTTAATAAGTCAATTCCAACAAGAATCATTGATCGCGAAAAGAATTATGGGTCTCGTGAGCCTACTCATCATTGGAGGTTGCCGAGCTAGGGGAAGCCTAAGCTTACAGCAGTGGTGGGCAACCGCGTTAGGATAGCGGGCCACAAGGAGTGGCTCGCGAAAGGGCTGGAGGGCCACCAATTTTAAAAGGCAGTAGTATAGGCTTAATATTCCTTTATTCTCTACTTTTAAGTGCACATGTGGACTGATGTGCCGTAGCCTACGTGCATAAATAGTGGTCGTATTAAATGACAAAATTTTGCAAGTAAATGTATACAGAGGTATTGTACATAAATAATTTGTTTAACATAAAGGAATCATAATTTGCTTTCTACAATGCATGTGAGCATTGAAGAGCGAAAAGGCCTATAACATACCATGGAAGCTTTTCTTTTGTGTAATGAAACGGCAATTTGACTTTTTTGGTGATTTGAACGACATTACCTTATTTCATCGAAAAACAGCGGTCTGTATGTGCAGTGCAAATGTCCGCCTGAAAGCTGCACAATATGAAATTGATTTTGCTACAATTGTTGATCATGCTACATGTACATATGTGCACATATGTCACCCAAACATATACGGCTTTCAAAAACCGTACATGGGCTCCACAAATGGTAGCTGTGTGCTAATACCAGTCGACTATATGAAATATATATTATGTAGTGGCATGCAAATGAAATTCAGCAAGAATATTTGAAAAAAATATTGGCCTGTCAAAATCTTGCAGTTGGATTCCTCCATTCGTAGTCAAGGTCTAATCAATATAGCCTCTTTCTAGGTTCATTGAGGCGTGGTTTATTACGCAGAGAAACATGCTCAGCAGGGGGTCGTAACTTGAAAGTGTCATAAGTGCTAAGTTTTATCCTAAGTATTAGGTTAATACATATGTGTAACTCAAAAGTGTCATATGTCGTAACTTAGAACACTATACTAAGTTATGACAGTGGTTGCTAAAAGTGTAACTGGAAACTGTCATAAGTCATAACTTATGACAAAACATGTAACTCGAAATTGTCATAAGTCTTAAGTCATAACTTATGATCTAGAACTTAAGATAGTTCTTATCTTAGGATACACGGCGTAACTGAAAACTGTCATAAGTCAATTTTTCATTGGAATTGTCATAAGTTAGGACAAATATTTAGTACTGCCTACCCCCTGTACTATCTTGTCAAAGTGTTCTGTCATTTTCCTTGAATAACTGCAAAATGAATTAAAAACACAATGTTCCTAACACTATCATATATTTCAACTAACATAGGCTATACGGTAGATAAAATACGGCGTTATAGAATGTGCACACGTCAATATAAGGCATCCAACCCTGAATGAAGACGTTTTTGTGAAAAGGAACTCACTCCATAAATATTCAGGCAATCTGTGAAGCTAAAATGAGATTTACAAACATCGTTGTTCGTTGGCCGGGCTCATCACATGACAGTTTCATATGGGAACAATGTGCACTCAAAGAAAGATTCTCTGATAGTGAGTTTCGAGATGCCTACATAGTGGGAGATTCAGGTTATCCACTTAGACCGTATCTCATCATACCGCTACCTGAGCCAACCGAAACTCAAATAGAACGCAGATTGAATACAGCGATCAAACGAACGAGAGTCAAGATTGAGTGTTCTTTCGGAATACTGAAATCCCGGTTTCGTTGTCTGGACAGAAGTGGTGGCTCTATTCAACTACATCATAAAAGAGCCTGTAAAGTGATCATAGCATGTTTCGTACTCCACAATCTTGCAATTGATTGGAACCTTCCTATACCAGATGGATATGAACAGGCTGTTGACCGTGAGCGTCATGACCGGATACAGTTGCGGCACCACGCTGTGGAGGATTCTCATCGAGGAGGGCGACTTGTAAGACAACAACTTTGTGAAGTGTTCCTTTAATAGATGTTGTTATGTATATCGTTAACGTTGCGAATTATATATGCTGTAGTTAATAGAAAGCGTTGAGCTAATCTAACAAACAACTTTTTCCTTAATACAAAATTCACTAACTTAGGACTTTTAGCACATGCAGGCATAATTTAAGATATTTTCGAGTTACACTCTTTGTCATAAATTGTAACTTATGACTTAGCACTTAGCACTTATGACTATCGAACTTAGGACTTATGTCTTAGAACTTAGCACAATTTTGAGTTACAGTCTTGAATCGTTGTCATATATTACATGACTTAGAACTTAGCACTTATGACACTTTCTAGTTACGACCCCCTATCGAATGCTGTGTGACTCAGTAAAAACTCGCACAGGTGATGATCATTCTGCGCTTGTATACGAGAAGATATTCATTACGAAAGGAGCAAGGTTGGATAATTTGAACGTGAAGTTTTGTTTTTTTTGTGCCATCACATTGCTCATTTAGTTGTTAATTAATGGGTTTGCAAATTCTAAGGAGGATCCCTCATTCTTATAGATGCACCTCCCAAAGGTCGAAATAGGATTGAGTCACTTTCACATCATCGATTCAAATAATGTCCGTGGGCCACTTTAGATATGAGAAGCGGTGGCGGGCCACGCGTTGCCCACCACCGGCTAACAGTATATCCCAGATCAATTTTATAATGATAATAATGCTTTGCTTCATATACCGATTTCCAAGCAGCAGGACAGCATCATATGGGCATAAACAGACCGACGGTAAAGTTTTATTGACTGCGGTGAATACGTACCAGCTGTCCAGGTTCAACTTCTGTCAAAGAGGAAACGAGGTCTGAATTATTTTCCCTTTTTTGCGCCTTTAAATAGGTGTCAAATTTTGAGGCGTTTTTCGCAAAAAAGGGGAAAATAATAGAATAAAAGGTATGGCCAAGTATCTAAATCAGAGGTCTGAATTCCTGCACTTTTATATCATACTAGTGCATCACACTAACGAGATATAACCGCTACAATTCTCGTGCCATTGCCATTGCCATTGCCATTTTTCAGTACAAACAGTTAGCTATCATGTCTCGAGGCAACGAAACATCCGCATCATTCAATCAAAAGAAGTCAGAGTGAGTGAAATTGACCTGGGTCCTGCCAGACCCAACTGTACCATTCAAATAATATCAAATTTTAAATGCCAATATTATTGTGAGTTATGATCCGAATATAATACAAATTTGCTTGTACAATATTGGAGGTATATAGAAAGTAGTCATGAAATTTCAACACTTTCTGATTTGTAGTTTAGGAGAAATCTTAGTACAGTAGAATTCGCATATATCGGCTTCGGCTATATCGGCGCATTTTCGCTGTCCCTGACAGAAGAAAATTCGTTTATAACGGCGGATTTCCTGGAAATCCTCAAGCGGTGTGTTTTGCTTAGAAGAGTCACTAGAATGACAGTATATGTGGACGCGGATGGCTGTAGATTCTGTTAGGACTATCCGATTCTAACTATTCTAGTGGCATGTGAAAATTTAGATCTTCTACAATTCATCTCGATCATGTTTGGGGTTTGATCAAAATTGTAGAATCTAGCAGCCGAGGAAAGATAAGTAGGCTTGCCACTGTATCTCACTGATAATTCTCACATAATTAGTCTTTCATTCGACGTGATGATTGCATTGTTAACGCCTTCACCTACGATGCTATTGTCAGACCTGACTTAGTGACTGTTGCGTCATCAAAGGAGCACAGGCTACCGTCGAAAACATTGTTGAGTTCGATGCATGTCCTCTCTCTAGACAGAAAGCGGCTCGCCACCCCATCCATCTCTATGGTTTCGCCTGCACGTGACTCTTGGCAGCGTCTTGATTGACTTAGATTGGCTGGCTTCGCCTGCACGTGACTCTTAGCAGCGTCTTGATTTATGCATACTCTTCTTTGTTTTGTGCTTCATATAGCAGGTAAGCATGTAGGCATGAAGAAGCTTCAATCTTCTTGATTCAAAAAGCATACTCAGTTTTTGACAAACATAGTGATATCCGGTTTGCGATACTTACGTTGCAAGCATCAGTTCAGAAAGGCACAATTTTTAGATATCTATTGATTACATAGACACAATTACATGTACATGTACTGTACATGTTGGACAATAAGTCAATATGTACATGTATTCAAGTATAGCAACGCAATAATTCATGAGTCAATACACGTATATACATTGTATGATGCATGGCATGATCTCAGAGCTCGTGTAGATTTCACAAAACTTCAAAATTCAGGGAGTTCGCATATATCGGCGGTTTTCGTCTGTCCCTTGAGGCGCCGATATATGCGAATTCTACTGTATTTACAATGTCTGGTTTGGCCAGACCCAGGTGCATCATTTAATCGTTAACATGTCAACCGTTCATTTGACCGGATGAATATGCGAGAAAAATTTTCAAATTTATTTTGTTTGGTTTGTGCACCAACTTGTTTTCGATTAAGCCACTTTTCACCGTAGATTGCCTTGTCATAAAAGGACGATGACATCCGCCTACGCAAAATGTTCAATCCGATGCACAGACCGGTCATGGTTGAAAATATGCTAGATGAAACATTCTCCTTCTATCTGCGGTTCTGAATAGAGTTAATTTTTTAGATCCGGCTTCGGATGATGCAATATTTCACTGTATTTGGTTGATGCATAAAGTTCAATGTCACCGGTGCTGTCGTTAGAATTTTCCGTAAATGAAGATCATTCGGTTTTGAATCTGTCATTTTCTTTCCTTGCAGATAATACGTGCTTCGGGAATAAGTTCAAATGCACCGGTAACCCTTCTAAGCAAATCCCCAGATCTTATCGATGTGATCGGTCCATTGATTGCGAAGATGGTTCAGACGAGCGAAGCTGTTGTGAGTTAAGCTTCATTGATCTAGAACAATCCACTAAATATACAGAAGCAGTTATAGAAACGTGACATCGTCCTTGCTATCCTATTAGAGTTTTTAGCACTATCGGTGATTCATCTTTTACTAAAAAGTTATCTAGCTTAATGTGCAATTCTCTGAGGCTGATCGCTACCGGTAAGCAGTACTAGTGGCATGCATGTTCAAATGGGGATCCCAGTTTTATTCAAGGACGGTATAGTATTCAAGTCTTTATACTAAGTTCTACGAATTTCGCACCTTCTCTTGGCTTATTTAAAAACTACTTCATGGTACTGCTTGAATAACATATGAGTTCATAGTGATGATTGATTATTCGACTGGTAGATCTAAAGGGATATCAGTATGGGTATGATTTTATAGTCGTTTTGAACATTATAGAAGTCTCAATGAAATTCATCTCCCCAGTGCAGAGAAGTCTCACAAGTGATTCCATGATTCAGTAGGGTCTCACTGTTTGCGTACATGTGACATTGTATTGTGGCAATCATTTTGTATTTTGGAGCGCCGTGTGACTGTAGCGCTTTAAACTACAAACTCGCACTCCCATTATATTCCATGATAGATAATTGAGTGTAAATCTCATGAAATTATCTTGTTATGCATGTTAATTCTTTATCGTAGGAATATTCAGCTCTAAGTTTGAGTTGATCTAGTTTCTATTGATGGCATTTGGAAATTCACACGCTAACTTCTGCTGTATTCAGGGGCCTATTTCAATTCAAGGTTCCTAGCCTTACTGCGTTGCGGTTAGGTACCTAATGTCATGGAACGCGCATAGAAATCCGATACTCTGTAATAATAAATGACTAGAACGACCACGGACAATGAAAACAGTAGAAGGTCGTGGACGGACATGCGCTATCATGACAACGGTACCTATACGATGGCGGCTTCTAGTGGTTGACAATTGGAAGGCACCGGCAGCTTATTTGTGAACTTCGTAAATATTCACGGCCATCATCATTTCTCTTTACATTCTGACAAAATAGCATTCTGAAAGCATTCTGACAAAATAACTTACAATAAATCGCCATGCGGCAAGAATTTACAACTGTTGCATGTTTCAGTGATTTGACTCTTCCAAAGATCTATCAATTGGCACCCAGCCGAGCGGCTGAAATTTCCATCAACAAACAGCTGTTGTCCATTCTAGTCTCAGTAAACAAAGCGAAAAGTCGGATTTCTATGGATAAGCGTATTACACGTCATTGCCAAAAAACGATTTTGTTCGTCTCCCCGGGCTTTTTATTGCAAGAAGTTAAGATAAAAACAAGTAGGCTATTTACATATTGACTATTCCGAAATTGAAATTGATTATTCCGAATTTGATGTTGAAAAGGAAGTACCAGGAGTTCTCGTAGTACTACAATTCTGCGTGATATTTACTATAGCTCTCACAATTACCAGTAGAATGTAAATAGCCTACTTGTTTTTATTTTAACTTCTTGCAATAAAAAGCCCGGGGAGAAGAACGAAATTGTTTTTTGGCAATGACGTACAAAAACTACCTCCCGTCAACAGCAGTCAACATGAAGCGTATTACAATTTCAAAGCTGCACAATTGAAGCATCCAATCGAATAACAAACAATTCGTTGTCTCTGGCTGTCACATGGTGGAATAGATATCTTAACTAACAGAATGATTCTACATCATGAAAAGAGGGAAAATCTTAAGGCCTCTCTCAATCTTATGTTAGGTGGCAAAACTTAAGATAAAGAGTAAGATAGCTCTACACCTAACTAATCAGCTATACCGAACCTATTTGCTGGTCATTGCAAAGTTGATATCATAACTTTCGATAATTATCGAACTCTGCATGATGTCAAGCAGATTTCATGCAATGCCTAAATTGAGTGAATAGTGAGTCTTTATATGGTACAGGGTAGGTTTCTTTGTGATATAGGAAGACAATGCGGCAATTAAGAATATAAGAAGAGACCGTTTCAAAAATAATTGCACAAAGAAAATGAATACTCGAATGAAGTTCTCGGGTTGAAGTTGTGGTTCAATTTTGATAAACTTTATACCATATAAAACTTACGTTCCACAGATAATTTTGGTAAATATTTCAGTTTCTCAAGTG
This sequence comes from Prostheceraeus crozeri, assembly GCA_907163375.1. Classification (NCBI taxonomy): domain Eukaryota; kingdom Metazoa; phylum Platyhelminthes; order Polycladida; family Euryleptidae; genus Prostheceraeus; species Prostheceraeus crozeri. Next base: position 33,508 of record CAJQUW010014649.1, on the reverse strand, counting down.
GTTAGTTGCGGTCAGTCGAGACCACATATGAAAGATACCAATAAATGGTATCTTTAAATGGCACAAGAAAATTTAAGATATTCCAAACATTCGTGAAAATTCAAAGCGCACTATTTTAGTAAAATAATACACGTGCACTACGCATAATTCCTTTGCTATCTTGCAAGAAGCAAGAAGCAGTAGGATAACTGATGAGTGCCTATAACCTCGGGCTTTTGACAAATTACTCTCTGGGCTGCTACTATTCACTACGTTCAATTCAAGGGACAATCCACCGGTCATCGAAACTATAGTTCATGAGCTTTGCAATGTAGGCCTATGACGTAATTTACATGTACTACATCAACTAGAAGTAAAAAGAAAGTGTCTTACATTTCGCTTCATGGACTTTTATATGTGGGATTTCAAAAATATCGATAATTCATTTATCTTAAAACGCTTCTTTGGCTACAGTTTATTCTCTCTTACAAATGTGGCCAATGAACTGCCTGTCATCGAGAGCTTTATCACCCATCTTGAGAACCAACGACGATCTTTCGATCATTATCACCCATTTCAGATCAACATCCGTTTTTATTTACATGTATGTTATTGTTTCCAAAACGCATTCTGCAGTAAATGGAACGTCATTCGTCTCCAGATTTATTCATGAATTAAAGGCTCACTTTTAATGGTGTAGATTCATTACGTTAGGTAAGATCTATTTGACCTCGTGACAGACAGTGGCATTGAAGTGTTTGATATTTTGTTATATACCTTAAGGTACCTTAAGATAATGCTCCCTAAAGATTGAAATACACCTATCCACCTTAAGGGAGCATGACGTTAGGTACCGGTACCTAACCTATAGGTAGGAAGGTTGCGAACTTTCATTGAAATAGCCCCCTGTAGAAGATTTCATTTACTGCAAAATGAGTGTCGGAAACGAAAATCTACGAATATCACGAGCACAAATATAAGCGAATGACATATACAGGTTTCTCTTGATGCTGAGTCACCACCTCAGATACTTTAAGGGACCTCGCATCATCTTAATGAACCTAGCCTTAACTTTGAAATGCACTAACGTCATTTCTAAGAATCTTAAGATTAGGTACCTCAAATTGAACTAGGATCCAGGAATTCGAACGTCAAAATCTCGTACGTGCAAGAAATACATTTTGAATGTGATGTGTGATGATAGGGTCACTGCTTAAATTGTTTGAAGCACATAGTTAACATACCGCGGGGGAAATATCTCCAGAATATTACTCGCGACTCCACAATATATTACATCTTTACGAGACCGCGAAATGAAAATCATAATGCAATCTAACATAAGATTTTACTTAGCACTTCACAACGCAAGTATTGTGTTATAGCCAACTTTGAAATCCATGATTTCAATGAGCATTAATTTCAGTATTACATATACTCGTATTTTAAGCATATAATTTAGCTTTATTGTTTCTTCTATTTGAGGAAATGAAGATGCGAAAATACTCTCTGTGTGAAATGCGGATTAAAACATTAAGTGCGATTGCCTTTTTCTTTTCACTTTGCGGTCTAGAAATGACAGGTTTTCGCGTGGCATGTTGGCTATTACTGTATGAACATATTATGAGTAATATTATGAACACCACTGTGGTCTCCGTGGCACAATGGTTAAGTGCTTGGCCTAGCGATCTTTTTGTCCTGAGGTCGAGCCCCGAAGGTGTCGTTGGAAGTCGGCAGGAAGGGCATCCGGACTAAAAGTACTACAACGCTCCATAAGTCTGACTATGTCAGCACCGTCCAAACCCCAGAGTAGTGACGTAAAAGCTTCATTTTCATTATGAACGCCACTATGAGCACTATAGGAATGGAAACTCAGCACAAAAGAAGCAAGGACGTTTTAAAATTCTAGAAGGTACCTCGCATCATCCTAGGTTTTTAAATCTTGAATAATAACAATAATATGCTATACTTTGAAATAAAAGACGCATAACGATTATACAAATATAATAATTAAATATTGAGTTGTATCCTTAGTTGAAAAATGGTAACAGACCTGGATAGCTGCTATTTCATCCAATATCAGGAATCATCAGCAGGCAGTTCACATCTCTCAACATCGACACGTCAACAGTGTGTTAAATGTACATAGTAGCTAATGAATGCGCGTCCAAATTATTGCATTTCTCAAATTTGCCCGCGCATGGCTGTAACCTTAAAGAAGGAGTTGTGTCGATCCTGAGAGATGTGAACAAAAAAAGGATTCCTGATAGGATAAAATAGCAGCTATTCAGATCTGTTCCCTTTTTCAACAGAGGATGCAACTCAATATTGAATTATTTATCTACATTGTGTTTCCAAAAATGAAGCATTTATTAATTATTACAAGCGCTCTAACTTAGGTGACATGTCAGTAGCGTGTAGAACGTAGTGTTAATTTCACTTAATTATGCTACTTGCATTTCACGTAACGATTATCCCGTTAACGATTATATAGTAAGTGAAGTGCTGCTGTCTCAACTAGTTCCTTTATCTATTCACAGAAGAGCGTGTTTTCCTTTTCAGACAAGTCACAAATTCTTTATCCAATTAAGACGGTGACCCTTGAAGTGGTGTGTGGCCAGCCGCTTGTACTCAATTGTACAGTAGTAGCGAATCCTCCTCCGGTCATCTCCTGGCGGTGGAACTGGAATTGTCTGCCTGATGGAGTGCAAGAATCTCAGTACTGTCCGAAGGTCACGGGAGAGCTCACCACTAGGATCATTGATGGAACGATTTACGTCACCTCGACGCTGACCTTCACCAAGATTCAAAGAGAAATGCTGGGCGTCTACACCTGCGAGGCCAATTCTTTCATCAGACCAGAAACAGTGTATGCTCCAGATTACATCATCAAGGAAAAGAGAGGATATCCTTGACTTTCATAGCTGAACTTGTGTGCGAAATTCACGTTTTTGATGTGTCCTAGAAATATTTAGTGGTTTTTGAAGTTAAATAGAATTTTCTAAAGAATCTACTGATTTCTAAGCAGTCACATCCTAAAAGTTAGATAACCATTTTTCAGCTTTTACGGGTTTAGTTCTTCTTAATGAACAACTTATTGCATAGCTTTCAATCAATGCTCCTTTTGCAGAGCTTTTATGAAGCAATGAATTTTGGAAGATATCTTTTTGTTTGTAAATCAGCAAATATAAAGCACATGGATTACCAAAAAGTAACGCGAAATGTAAATGGGCTGCAATTTTCCTTTTATGCAATATTTTACTTTGGACAAGGTATTAGGGGCACCAGTATTCTTGAAGATTTTTGGACTAATCACAGAAAGTTATAAAATCATAGTTAGTGCAAACTGTATGAACTTGCAATTTTCGGAGGCAAGGCGAAGTCGGTTGACAAGATGTAATACTGCAGACGTATGAATAATACTGCTTAAGCGCTTCTGTTTGCCAGAAGTGCAAGCTGATTCAAAACGATGGTATATGCAGGAGCTTACTACATGGGCAGACAGAAATTCTTAATGCCTTACTGAGTTAGGAAAAATTGTCGTTCGTCGGTTGCGGATTGCTGTGAATTTCTTCAAAACACTCCGTTCGCCACGAATTCTCTAGATTCGAATAATCCTTCCGATCATTATTGAGAAAGATAGTAGGCGTACGAGAAAGCGATCATTATACTTCATGCTCAAGCATTGGCCGGGTCAGACTTAAGACTTCTATGCTAGGTACACTATGCAATGTACTTAACTCAATAATTTATAATGACCACATCCCAACATTTTAGGATGAAATTGGTCCAGGAGCTATACTGAAGTTTTCCTCCTAAATTCGCTGACCATGTTCACTCATTCAGTCCGATAGTACAAAGAGGAATGTAAGTGAGGATTTCTAAAATTTCTCATTAATCACATTTTTGTCGCTCCACATCGGATTGGCTCTATGGTCAAGTGATCACAGTCGGGGATAAAAAAATATCTGTGTCTTTTGGAGGATTTATTGTTGTTTGTTAAGTATATCACATTACTGATTGAAGTGACTTTAACAACAGAAAGAAGGATCCGAATAGTCCAAAACGTAACTGAATTTCACCAGTACCCTAGTTGCCGGTCCATGGATAATTATACATGATCCATGAAATCTGGATAATTATTATATAAAAAAATTAAAAAACTCGCAAGAAAAATTATATTCAGTGACATATATTGATAAACAATTCTTGAAACATGGTTAAGAAGTATGAATAAACTTTTTTGAATACAGTTTGTATGTTTTTATTCGAATTAATTTTTCAATCACATTTGCCATGGTTAAATCATCCATTATCAATGAGTCTTGGATAATTCCAGTGACCAAAGATAATTCCAGTGACAAAGATATTTTGAAAAAGGGCATGATTTATCGTGAAAGTTTTATTAATCAAAAAGCAGTGCTGAAACACTCTTACAACTATGAGTTAGTTATTTTCAAATAGGTATCTTTAATGGTTAAAACATGACTCATGATCAGGTTAATGATCAGTGACTCATGGATAAATCACTGAAAATAGATATTATAAAAAGGCATAATCTCTCGTGAAAATTCATTAATGACTTATAGGCCCTAAGCAAATAAGAAAAAGTGCTAACACAATTTTACATCTCTATGTCAAAATTTTGTCAGCGTTTTTGAATTTATATTTGATGGACGGTAAAAAGATCGATGATCAGTGATCCGTTGTTAAGAATGCATATGATAGATATCCATTGTCTTTGGAGAGAATGATATAAGATGCAATGAAAGTCATCAAAGAGAAACAGCCTATTCTCAAACGTTAAGATCGGATATTGACGAAAAGACTTTTTGTTCACCGTACTGCAATCCATCCAAAAAGAAATATTTGTTTACAGAGAAAAGTTTCAATTGTAATTTCACCCATTGAAATAGAAAATTTTTTATAAGCCTTTATTTGACTAAGAAGGGAAAAACAGCTGGAAAAGTTAGCACAGCAGTAGAATGTATTATATGGGCGGAAAGCAAGATAAATTTGTATAACGTGAAAAGGGAAATCCGTCGTATGTTGACCATTCCATTCCAATAGTCGCAGACTTGATTCTTTCAAATGCGAAAGTTTTGCGAATTACAGACACTTCTCGTCAATGTACTATTGATCTTAAATTTTCACAAGTTGGATAATTTTGACGCCACAGATATGGTTTCAGTCACTGAGAATAATCTCTGAATTCGGGAGCGAGCATTTGAACCTCTTATTGTCATCTGCTAAGTGCGTGCGCGTTTTCAGGAATTTCTATTAAGCCTTTAACCAATTAACTTCTATATTTTTTCATTTGATTGTATGATGAACTACGCAACTACGCAATAGACAGGGACATCACTTTATTACGAACATGCGTTGATGCTGTGTGAGCATGTGAACAGCTGATTTCGGTATCCAGGAACTTGAAATATTTGTTAGAGGTTTAGAACTAAAACAAAAAATAATAATCACTCATACTTCAACACCCATCAACAATGAAACAAAATATTTATTGTTAGGCCCCTTCTTCCATGGAAATAAATCATAAACTTAATACTAACTTAATATCCGCGTTTGGAATTGTATTATTTTATGATTATTTGGTTTCTCGACATGCTCTGCAGGTCACCATCAAGGCGTCAGGGCATAGTAGTGTCCACCAGTGCCCAATTCCGGGAAATTTATTATTCCGTTATCCCTGCTTGTATTTCTAACACATCTTAAAATGGACGAAAGTTGATAACAGCTATCAAACATCAAACATGACAGAGTACATGTGCTAAAGTTTTTTACTATATGCCCACAGTGATATAATAACAACACTTTTTATTTATTTAGCACTTCGGTGCTTAATTTTATGGCAAGTCTATATAATTTCTATGAGTCTTACTCAATAAGTTAAACCATAGAGTACGTATATAAATATACTCTATGGGTTTATTCATAAACAAAAAAACTGAAAATTAAAAATTTTTATTTGTTTAATGAAAGATTCGCCCATTCTCGTTTAAAACTAAATCAACGGAAAGTTTCGTTGCCTTCGTCATCTACGGTACACTGAAATTAAGCTGACTGTCTCTGGTGTTTATGGGAGATTTGTGAATGGTGGAATATAAAAGAATCTCTTAAACATTTTGAGGATATTGACTTCCTACGCAGCGGTGCTATTTTTTTCAACTGCAGAAATGTTCGGATCAAAAGAGGAGAAAAAATTTATGGTGGAGAGCAACTCAACTCAACTCGTTTCCCCCATGATGCTGGCGACATCGCGACGAAAAAAAACACCTGCAGAATCTAGATGCCTCATCCCCACAGATCATTCCAATATTTATTTCAGTTTCCTTTATGGAAAATCAATGACGAGAAATACTCCATCATAAATTTCAATTCAAGGTTTTTGCCGCTGTCAAAAGCAGAAAAGTTGAAGCTAAAAAAAGTAAGTAACTACGTTTGGTTTAAGAAGAACTCAATCTATAAGTTTTAGCTGAAATATCATTCAAAAAATGTTTAGAGGTTACTAGAATCTTCATTAAACGAACCATCGTGTTTACAGCAATAAAACTTTTAACTCGGACAAGAGTAAAATTTAGTCTAGGGCATACATAATCAAATTACGCTACCGATACGATTTTATACGTGTCGATAGACACTCCCCTATACATTGCTTTTTTTAGTCATGAATGTTTAGCACGGATTTTCAGTAAAACTGGTAGCTCCGGGAAACTTCGGTGTCACTAATATTTCGTAATACTTATATGTTTCTCCATATCTACTGAGAATTCGAAAGAACTGCAACATCTGCGAGAAACTACATTGCATAGCCAAAATTATAAAACGGTTTTTATTTCTAAATTTCATTTTTTCTTGAAGCTGTGATAAATAAAAGTTAGAAATTGTGATTATTCTGATCAAATGATCCCGGTGTATGTCAAGTTTCCAATTAAAATCAAGATCGAATATTTTTTTGTAATGCTTCCAGGCAAATGTACATATCTTAAATATTTCAAGACATTTAAATCTAACCGTCTGGCTAGTAAGGTGTACCAACAAGTTTTGGAATGGCCTATTCTGATAGAAAAATGTACTTGCAATGATTTTTTTCGAGTGCAAACTCCTTAAAGAAAAACAAACTTTCCGAAACAAATCGATAATACAATCTGCAATGGGGTTATTTTACTGTTTTAGGGGGGGGTTGGGTCGAATACGGCTACTTTTTTCTTATGACCTTAATAAATTTTCAAATAAATGTTGCAAATTCCTTTTACCCTCAAATGTACGTCCTGTGTATGTAGGCCTACTTAAGAAATTTATAAGCTAATATTAGAAAATTCATTTTGATGTTTTAAGTTTGGGCATGAAAACAGTAAAACTCGCAGAAGTGTCGAATGGGCTTGGGTAATTCGGGTCTAATTTTGTTTTTACAACATCAAGTATACTTACAGGTAAAAATATCCGATTTTGTAACTGCATAGTTAAATTCGACATACGTGGATAGTATTACGACGTTATAGCCTAAAGGTAATCTGTCGAAAAAAAATCATGAACGAAGTTTGTGGGAAGAAAATCACGACCTCGCCACTTAAGTATTTATCCGATTTCAATTCAACTGGTATGTATGGTAAGGCAATTTATCAGAGAATTCAATCGTGTAAAAGAATTTTGAGGTCAGTCATCTTTGTGAATAATACAAGCAAAATTTGCAAAAAATGACCTAAAAAAAGTCTACACTATCATTTGCAAATTTTAGTCTCCTGAAGCCACTTCAGAGAGTTGGTCAATATATTTTACTCTGGTATTTCCAAATACGCTCTACAGGGCTTTACTTACTTTTCCGGAAAAAACGGATTTTCGGTTTTTTTCTCGTTGGCTGAATAGTAGTAACTAGACCCAATTAGTACTGGCGTAGATTTATAATGGTAAGTGAAGTGCAGCTTAGGAATGGTATACAGATCTCACGGAGATCTTACATGCCTATCACTCATGACCAGTTATCCTGATCACACTCCTGCACCGAAAAAATTGTCATTTTGAATGATAGCCTCAATATTTGATATAAAATAAACATGTAATTTGATGTAGCCTGTTTAATTTTTAAAATCTTGTCACAAGTCATGTAGGCCACATGTGGGCAATTCCATGTGTTCGTACGTTTCATTTTGGAACTATTTTCATGCATATCTCCAATATAAATGGCAATCTAATATGAACGCCATAATTATAATATGGTAAATGGCTTCGATTAATATTGCGCTTATCATGGAGAAAATTTGGATCAATGCTGTTCGTACGTTTCGTTTTTTACTCATACTCAATATTATCAAAGTTATTCTTGAAGTTTATATTTTTGAAAATCTTGATGCTGAGGATAGGCCTCTGTATGCCTACTACGAAAAACAGGGTAGGCATATTAAAAAACCCAGGGGTTTTTTGGTTATTTAAATAGCTTTTTTCTTGTTTTTTTTTAAATCAGTCGTATTTAAATGTTCTTAAGACGAACTATCGATAAGCAATATGACTGGAATTTTTGACCTGACATTCCTCAATGCCTAAGGTAAGAGAATCCTCCGGATTTGTCCGGAATTCCGGATTTTTTTGAAAATCATGTGGGTCATTGTTGAGATTCGTCAAAAAATGCAATAAAATCAAATAGGAAGGGGGGGGTCAAGTATAAAATACATGGGCCCCTCTCAAACCATGGACTTCAACTTCATAAATAGGCCCTTTTTAAAATATATATGGGCTCGGCCAAGCGAAAATGAACAGCAACATCAAAAAACAAAGTTCCGATTTAAGATTTCTAACGTGTGTTTTCTTATAGCTAGTATTCTGAAGTTTTTGTAACAGATCGAGGTTTTGTCATGACATCTATATTTAGCCAGAAAATTGAAATTCAAGTAAGATGATTTTTTTTTATTTCAACGCAATATATTTTCAGCGTTTTTTGGATTTTTTTCTGTCTCGTATCTCTATTAAATGTTTGATTGGACTTAAATGATTCACTTCATGAGCGACTGTTAGGTAATGTTAAGCGATTTTACCATTATTCATTTGATTTAGAAATCATTGATAAGTATTTCATGGCTGAGACAGAAAGGTGACATTTGAGTTTGCCATTGTGATTCCGTTACCAAAAAACATCATTTTATTTTTCTTATTCTCAAGGCTCTTGTAGAAAGATACTGATATCATGTCAAAGCAAGCACATTTATCAAAGTCAACTGCTGGTATAATGGAGATTTTATAATTAATATATTTTCTCATTGAAAATGACAGTGCTTTTGTGTGATTCCGTTACCGGTAACGGAATCACATCATCCGTTTATCGATAAATGTTATATAAGTCGCAATAATTATGCCCCGCAGATGGTCAATAATACCAAATATCAAGAAAAACAAATGTTTTAGTTAAAAAAACAATCATTTTTGACATGTATGAGCCCGTAATTTGAAAGGATAAATTACAAAAGCAGAGATTTCATGCTAGGCCTATAAGCACTCTAGTTATGATGAGAACTGTCCGATCATTTCATGGCATACTTTTGCATCATCGCACGTTGCTGATCCCTGAACTTGAACGAATATCGAAGCCCTGCGGTTCCCAATGTGCTGATTTGTGGTTCGGGACACACAAAAAGCGCGTTTTTAATATCCTCGCTGCTAGAGTCGGCATCATCAGGATCTCGGTAAATCCCGAAGCTTCCTGTGCTTTGCAGGTACCTGATTTTCATTTTGTTGGTGCTGCACACTGCGGCAACATAGAGAATGGAACGACCTCTTTCTGTTGGTATGGGAATTGTGACATAACTTCCTGGCTTCACAGATGCCGGCTGGTCTTCGGAGATTCCGGTGACAGATGAAACCTGTTGAACTAGCACATGCAGTTCTGGAGATGGCTGCATTGAGTCATTTGATAAGGTAACGATACCTGGATCGACAGTCCGCACACAATGAACACGATGCGTGCCTCGAATGGCGACTGCACTACCCCAGATTGCATCAAGTTCTGTTCTTCGCCTCTCAATCTCCATATTTGGCACATAAAGAATCTTGATAGTGGTCAAGTGCTTGGCACATGCAGCGTAGTCAGCAGCTGACTTAACAAGGTATCTCCTGACCTTGTGACAGCTCCCTTTTGACAGTGCCGCCAACCCCATCGACAGCTCCCTTTCCATGCGACGTAGCGAAGAAATGCCAGTTGACAACCAAGCCCTTCGTCTGCTTCATACATGAGATAAGGGTAAGCATAAATTTCTGCTTGTAATGCTGTGCCGCTCCATCAGAGAAAATGTCAATGTGAGTCAGATTAGTAGTCATCTCAGTCTTGATCTGTTCGATGATTGTTTCAAGCATTACTGCAGCAGTATATTTATCGTGAGATAACCGATCTGAGACAACAGCAAAAGAAGTGGTCCCTTCTTTAGTCCATACAACGGCCGAGAACACAGCGAGCTGCTTGTGTACCCAATGACCACTCTGGATCTCATCTTGTTCAATTATGGATGCATTTTCACTGAAATCTACCTGCAACACAGCATGGTGCTGATGAGGGGTAGTGTGCATTCGCTGAAACGCTGACGACTGCTGTTTCTTAATGAAGCAATGGATCTTGAAAGCAGGAAGCTTCTCAGCCAGGGAAGACATGGCATCCCATACGGTACCACACAGTTCAGTCTTTTCTGGTTGTCCTTCGGCATTCCGCACCCATTGAAGCCACTTGATCTGCTCCCCGCCACGGCATCATCAACTGATGTCAACAAGCAATCGACTGAAACTTTCTCTTTACAGTTTTCACAATGTCCGAACATGCAATCTTCCCTATTGGGATCACACGCGATAGCTTGCAGAAGTTCAATGTTAGTAGTTGGAGCACTCGAGACGGACTTCATGCCCTGTAGAAGGAAATCGACGTTGGCGTGATAAATGCAGACACAAACATGTGGCATCTTATCTTTGTAAAGAAACACATCTGGACGTAAGGTCTTGAATGTAGAAAGTTTCACTGAGTCGTTAGGATACTCTTCTCGATACAATGCAAATACCTCGCGGATTGTCATCAACAAGTACCGACGTTGTTCCTTCACTTTGATGCCGTCACGGATCACTATGATTGAATCTTTTCTCCCCGGTGCCATCCAGGAAATGTCGTTGCGAAGGTAGAATTGTTGTACTCTTGCCTCAACTTCCCGTGATAACTTGTTGTGCGGAGTCGTTGGAGTCTTGATATCACGAGACGGGATTTCTTCCGTATCACATAATGTCCGCATAATCTTCTTCAACTTCCGAGGAGACCGAGGCAAGGCTGCCCTAGCCCGATTCACAGCGCGAGCGGGACTAGATTTCGCCTGATACGGTTCTTTGTCACCTTCTGATCTAGCCTTCTTTGTGGCACGCCATCTTCGCATATTTTCTCTGTGCTTCTTCTTAGAAAGATCAGGATTGGCAGCTCTAGTTCTCTTCTTTCGCTCACAGTCTTTCCGCTTCCATATTTCTGGTCCCATCTTCGCTTTCTTCCTTACCCGGTAGCGACGTTGCTTCTCAGCTGCGGCAAGTGACATCTTCCCGGTAGCACTAATTCATTCAGTCACCAGCAAAAATGTATTGAAGACTGAAGGATTCCAGGAATCCTTGAGGCTGGGAATCCCAGGTAATCTATCTATAGATATGAAGTATTTTGGAATTTTTCAGTGAACCGATAAGAGCCAATTGTTATTCGATAAGGTTGAAATCAAACCAGAATTGAGGATGTGACTACGTGAGTTTTCCAGGAATCCTTGACACAGCGGGGAATCCCAGAATACCCCGGTATTTATAGATATGAAGTATCTTGTCAGCGAGCACAGTCACCACTGTGACTCGACATGTTAGAATAATCCTAAAAGCACGCCATCCTAACCACGAACCCATCCTACCTCCTTACATAAAACGCAAATACGGGTGCATTCGTTACATGCAAAGTAAATAACCTTCATGCTTTCAAAACATTGAAAGTAAACCATGAAAATACTTAATACTTGTAGAGATATGATAAACAAGTCGGAAAATGTTTCACGTCTTAACCTAATTTTCTTCAACATTTGTGATTCCGTTACCTTGTGATTCCGTTACTAGGTTTGGTCAATTTTATAATGGAAGTATTGCATCAAATATCCCAATACTTGAAATAAAGTTAGGCCAAGCAACCTAAAATAGCATAAAATAATCGAAACCAATATCTTTGCAGAGGAGCAGCATGTTTAGATCCATTCGCTGAACCTATGAAAAAGTCATGTCCAAATCACGTGATTCCGTTACTATTGACTTACGCGCCTGTAAAGCATATATCAATATATTTTTCAAAGTTGATACTATGCCTGCTTGGAGGACCGATCATGCCCATAAACATCACGCATTTCGTTAGTTTATCAGATGTTTCTTTACTGAGTACCAGTCTCATGAAAATGTGTAAATGCTCAAATGTGATTCCGTTACCGCTTGGCCGAGCCCATATATAATCCAAGTTAACGTTCAACAAATCACACAGTCAACAGTCAAGAGGAAATTTAAATCTCGTTACCGGATTTTTCAGTTATGAATAAATGATGGTAAATTTAGGTAAAATGTAAAAGAGCATCTATCAGGTTATATGAAAATCGTATCAGCTATACATATGCATGTGCATTGCGAAGGCATAGCGGCTATCGATTCATTGCCCACGTATAATTAATTATAAATAGTGGCATTAGTGCCCTAACGACAGTTCATGATATGAAACTAGTCCTCATAATAATACACAAAGATATCGATTTATGATACCTGTAACGATTACGATGTGATTTCGATTACACTGATCATACGATACGATCAAACTAGCTTGTAGATAGTAGTAATAGTTGTCTTGTTTGGGATGTGCGAATGAATTGATAATACAGGGGGAAATGAGAGCAATGTTCAAAATATTTAAAAAACCCAAGTACTTGTATTTTAAAAAACCAAGGGAAAACCCACATATTTAAATAACCCATGAGTTTTTTTGGTTTTTTTAAATCGGGTAGGTTTTTTACCAACCCTGACGAAAAATGAGGTAAGCTTACAATCATGAAGTATAGAAAGATAACCTTAGATTTTACGGCCCTCAATTTATAGTCTATTCAATAGTTTCCTGCAATTCTCTAGAATTATCACAGTTACTATTTAAGTTAAAAACCTAATCACAGGATAAATAGGCCTATATTAGTATGCCTAACACTTAAAACGTTACATAGCCTGATATTTTATTTCATGTTAAACATATTGAAAGCCATAAAGTTGCTTTTAGCAAAAGCTGAAGATCATAAATAGATGGTATTATGAAGATCATAATTTCTTGGTATTCTCTTAGGGAGACAGAGTTTTCCTTACGATGTACGACAAATTATTTCCAGCGATGTTAGTTTGCCGGGGATCTTCAAAATTAATGACGGAATCAACGACTATATTAGAAAACACTCTCAGTGATTGTGAAGACACTGACGACGTTTTGAGCAAAGTTTGGAAGAAAATGAAAAGTTAGTTTCGAACTCGTTTTCGTTGATGGTTTTGCAGCATTATTTGTTTTGCTTATAATCTGTTTGATGCCAACTTCTGTTTCGAAAATTACGGTAAAATCTTCGTTTGATCCTCATACTGATCTTTATGTGAATGCCGACTCTTGCCATTCTACAAGTCATTCTACAGTCATTTGCAAAGACGGTAACATTTCGGATAAAAAATTTGCAACTTGAGTTACTGGGGATTTACAGAAATGTTAAAATGTGGCCGACAGCCCTACCCTACCCTATATACCGTATCAGTCTACCGTCTTACCTATATACCGTCTTACTACAAAACGTTCTACTCAACGGTACAACTTTAACCTCCTTGTTTAAAAATCTACACTCAACACTAGCTGTTAACAAAATTTTCAAGAAAAATCGATTTGCAGGGCACATCGAAAGCGCTAAGAAGCTTGGGAAGCTTGGAAGCTTGCCTCTGCTGAACTAGGATCTCGTAAATGCGAATAGGATCGATAATGGTTACTTTCTATAATACTGCGCTGTTGATGGAATCGGATGCTTGAAATACTTAAGATTAAGGCTTTTAAGATGAGGGGAAGGACAGGGAAAACATGGAATTTTTTTCAGAAATCGTGTGGACACCCTTGTAGCACATGAAAGCACTCTTGTATTTCTATCAGCTTTTGAGTGATAGAGTTGATAGTTGTGTTTTTAGACTGAATGATATCCTTCACCGAACTTGTTAAAGGAGAAATGGCCAGAGTGCCAATAAATGAGGACTTACTATGTTATGAATGATTTTGGGTTGCAACATTTTTTTTAAAATTGGGGAAGGAAATGTTGAAGTGTGTCATTAACGTTCAATTGTCTCACTTTTGACTCGACTGTTTCCATGGCCATACAGGCATATTTTATTTTTTATCTTGTTATCATTTTCATAGAGTTGAGTTCGGAGTAGAGTTTCACTATTTCTTTACGTTACATATCATGGTTTGAATTATTATCATTGAACTAGATATTTTTAAACAACCATTTTAAGGAGTTATTAGCTGTGAATTTCACCTATCTCAGCTAAACATACCCTATTTCCTCTAATATAAGGAACACTTTTAACAATCGTGGTCTCTGCATCCCTGATTATATCAATTAAGTGTGAATAGTATTCCATTGTGAATTACTAAATTCAATCTTGATGGTGAATGATGCTTTTCAGCTTCTCAGACGCAATTGCAGAACTCATCTGACCAGAGGTTTGAGGACCAGAACCAAAAAACTATCATGAAAAAAATCAGGAAGATTATATCGACCTTCACTAAATGCTATTAATTAATATTTGTCGTACTTACTTTCAGACGACTTACATGAAGCAATGCAGGTGAATCATACCGACATGTTCAAGAGGCTTGAGCTAATGGAGAGAAGAATGAATCATAAAATGAACAAGATAACGATCGCTGATCTTCCAGTGCATTTGAAAAGTTTTGATGATGAAGTAAGTTGAAATATTTTTCTATTGCTCCCTTTTATTAGATATATAATTCCATCTGTTGTAATAGACCTATATAATGTGCCGGTTTCAGTCGGACGGAATAATTTCTGAATAGTTGTCAGTTCACAGAAAAGACACAATGATGATGGAGCTGTAGCACTCAATGAAATGCTAATAAATATTAAAATAAACTTCAGAATTGATGACATCGTCATTAAGGTAGGTTCAGACATGAGAGCTGAGATCTGAGACTTCAGCCACTATCCAATTAAACCGCAGAATTGGAGTCGTCGTCGTCGGTTTTAAATGTCAATCAAACAGAAGGTGCGACAAATTACTTGCTGAGACTCACCAACTTCGTCAGCCGTCATTTTGTTTGGGGCGACTCGGCACGTTTGCCGAGAGATAGTGTGAACAGGTCCTGAGACAAGCTTGCCTGAACGATCTGAGCGAGGTCTGCGAGATGAACTCCACGAAGAAGTTTGTCTCTAGTCTGAACGACCCTGAGAGCTTCAAGTGAGGTTCAGGCCAAGCCTCAGATAAAGTTGGAAGTCATTCGACTCTCTGAGAGTTCCGTGATGAAACACAATAGTTGCGTTGAGAAAAAAGATTCACTCCGTGATAGTTACTACTTTTTATTGAATAAAATAAAAAAAGTGACCCGACGCGTTTCGTCTCTGACGGACAGTCTGAAGGGTACACTGGTCATATCCACACATCGGATTATATACTGCGGTCTGAGGCAGATATCTCCTCATATTTGCTCATGACGTCAAGTTGGGCATGAGGTATTCTCTGATGATGGATATACCGGTAGCTGGATTTCGAACTGTTTAATAAATGTTGTCTATTGATCTTGCTCCAATATTGAACGGAACTGAAAGTTAAGCGTAATTTTCTGTAAGATTTGATAGCGTTAAATTGTATGACGAAATATAAGATCGACTACATATTGTAAAATTGATAAAAGATAGATAAAAAGAGTATTTTCTACTAGTTTATTGACATGTTGATAAATCTGTATATCTACTGCTCCTAAGCGTTGACTTAAATGATTTCAGGATTGTAAAGCAGTTGATGGGAGTATGTTCAAGTTGAGCTCGGTATCATCAAATTCTCCTACGAAGTTCTCCTACGAATCTCTCGTCTTAACCACACGTCGGTTCAATTTCGGTTATTCAAAGTGGTACCCATTCTCTGATTCTATTCGGCTCCATATCTCGTCTTATTTCGGCTGAATTTTACCATTCGATTTCAAGTTAACATAGTCACGACGGTAGGTTATCATTATTAAAGTACATGCACTGAATCAAACATAAATGTACTGATTTCTTTCAGTTGATTGCGAGGTGGCACGGTTCTCGAAGTCTAGCTCAATCTCTCCTAATCCCCTGTTCTCTCAATTTCAATACAACATACTCACAACGGTAAGTTATCATTATTCAAGTAAACCCCTAAAAAAGTGCTGTTACGCTTAATTGACGCTCGGTTTTTACATGTTACTTCACCGATCTGTAGTTATGGAATATGTCATAAAATAGAGTGTACACTACTTCATATGCAGTGCATCTTCGATTATACGGGCGACCCAAACCAAATAGGTCAAAGAGCGATCCGGATAATTGAATTTTGAACTTAAAAGTTATAAACATAGCTAGTGAAGTCCATGTACTATTCCCAAGATTTCCATACTATTACTGTGTTGATATGATGAAAAACTTCTTTATTTAATGACATTGTACATAAATTGCAATATTTTGCAATGCAAATCTGCATAAAAATTAATGCTTAAAAGTTACTTCAAAATAACAACCAAAATTTGATCGTTGTCAAACAATATTAAACTACTAACTCGTGAAATACAATGTACAAAAGCGTCATCTTTATCTAAAAATGATTGCTCGGCCGCTATGTTGCGCCATTCCAAACATGTCGCTGTATTGACGGGATCAGCCAAGCCCTCACTCCGCAAATAACTCAGGAATCGGTCAGTATGATGCTAGGCTTCCGCGTGGGTCACAGGGTGTTTCTTTCTACTATAACATCGTCTTCATCTTCACTTCACTCTGTGTGCACGTGCTGAGCAATCCCTTCGTCATCCTAGTGTTCATAACCCAAACCGTCACTAAACCATTCCTTCAAATCGTCAGTCGAATACTCGCCAGCAACTTGGTCAATCCAGTCAGGAAAGCTTCGTCTATAACCGAAACGACCGAGTTTCGTCTATGACCGTGATGACGGCAGTGACGACACCGGATGCTGAGTGTTTTATCTCTTAAAAGAAATTTTATACATCATCTGAATGATCAACCAATTTACTCATCTTTTATGTACGGTATGTTTTGTATCAAAGACAGAACAAATGGTATCTTCTTACCGATCTATGATAAAATGCTATTTTTTGAACATATGAATTAGCCTGTGTTATATTCATACGACCTCAATTGATTATTATTCTGATAAATGATTACACTACACATCTTTAGGCAACGTATAAATGTCCCTGATGTGTAAAAATCCTTCTAGATGAAAGTCAATCAAAAAAACGTTTTACTTTATGAAAGTGTAACAGAACTTTTTTCGAGCAGTGTATATGTACTGAATCAAATAAATGTTCTGATTCCTTTCAGTTGGTAGCAATAGCAAGGTGGCATTCGTTCTCCAATTCTTCCCATTAAGCTCAATCACTCATCTTACCTCAGGTCGGTTCAATTCGGCTATTCAAAGTGGTACCCGTTCTCTGATTCCATTCAGCTCAATATGTCGTATTCTCCTGTTCTTTCCAATTTTACTACAGTATTCGATTTCAAGTCAACACAGTCACAACAGTAAGTTTTCTAGTATATTTACTCATATGTACTGAATCAATCATAAAACTGCTGATTTCTTTCAGTTGATTGCGAGGTGCACGATTCCCGAAATTTTACTGGTTACTCGAACTTCATATTTGCTGGTGATTTTAAACTCATAGTCGTTGGTGTCAGGCGCTTCTACATGAATAAATGAATTTAGTGTAGTAGTGAACTAGGTTTCATTCTCTGGTATGCCTCAGTGATTTTTGCTATTTTGCATTTCGCATCTGAACTTCTGAAATGGTGAACTATTGCTTTGTTAAATTACTTCATGTAATGAAAAGAAAACTGCTGTGTTAATTGTAGTGTCGTATATTTTCTTTCTAAACCATTTTTGTGCAACATCGAATGTAATGCATATTCTTGTATATAAATTTACATTTTCAATAATAAGAATTCATCTTTTAAGTTTCTACGTCAAAAACCTTCGCACTTACTGCAGATCGATGTGAAAAATCGTTGAAAAATGTGATGCATTATTGTTATGAAATTTCCACTCCCATGGAAGGGTAATCATAGTTGATGTGTAGGCAGCAAATCTTCTGACTCCTGTGTAAACAAGCAAGTTAACAGGAGGGCAATAAGAAAAGTAGAACTGTTGCTGCTATGTGTGTATATAACTTTGTGCCCTGTTAACTGGTTTGCTTACACAGGAATCAGTGCATTTGCTGCCTACACATTAACCATGATTAACCTTCCATGAGAGTGAAAATTCCATTAGGCAACGGATATATCATGGATGATATTTTGTTATTCATCGATATTCCCTGGATAATCATCCAATATTCATGCATGATCATCCATAAGACATTAATGTTTCATCTATAAATCATGCATGATCATCCATAAGACATTAATGTTTCATCTGTAAATCATGCATGTCGATCATCCATAAATATCCATGGACCGGCAACTAGGGTACCAAAGATTTATCAGTATTTGATGGAGAAATTCCTACTGATAAAATTCGGTTGCTGAGATTCTATTCTATGAAAGTAAGGTATTAGTGATAATAGGATGTAACCGAAATAGATGAAGCCAGTATCACATGTCTACAAATTTCAATTCGTCAGTTATTCCGCGATAAACATCTGATTTTTATGAGGATTAAAATTCCATAGTACTTTGATTAAAATTCCATAGGCGCCTATGATGCCAACGAGAATGTAGACTTTCACTTCAATGAACCTGTATTCTGCACATGGAGCTTAATTTTTTCGAACTTAAATTGGATTTAGGCCAGGCACTCAGGGCCAGGAGAGCTAGTGTGGCACGCTACCTATCGATGAAATAATTTCTACAAATTGTATTGAACTTTTAATAAATACACTTGCATGTACTTCAAATCTACACGTGAGTCTTGCTCACTTATTCAAGGGATATATTTTACAATGCACTGTCACAAAAACTGTGTAAAAATTAGCTAAAATCAGCTTTTCGTTTTAGCTTCGGATGTTCTTAAAAGTTGCCATTACTGACTTGAATTAAGTTTTGCAACTGACTGACTATGATTGTGTGGGCAATTTTTCGATTTTTTTCTTTCAAACAAGCGACCTGGAGAAAATGGGCAGAATAAGTCATTGAAAATATCACAATCATACAACTATGCAAAATAATTACAATTCAATCATAATAGATATTGTTTATAATGATGCATGCCCAACTGAAAGAGTGCGAACGTCTCGATGTCCTCACATTGGGTAAACATAAAATGCCGCTACGTAGTAACCGAATCCGAATGATATCATGCAGGGAGTGCATCACTACACTTTGACAACTTCTGAAATACAACGATTCGCTGCAGTTATACAATGATCTCGCCTGGTAGAATTTATAGAGGGGAAATCGACACACGAGCAGTGATCGCCACAAATATGACTATGGTTCCGTTTATGAAACATGTCTCATTAATCCTCAATCTCTTTAGGAAGACAGAAAAATCGGGTTGTAGCATACTATACCACAGACATTATGAGGGATTTATACACAATTACAAGCTGATGTCTAGAAATAACAGACTTGAGTATTCTAATAACATATAAACTATGAGACGCCAGCTTAAAAATTTCATCAAAATCGTAGCTCCATTTCATTACTTCAGTCCATTGAACATCCAATATCACTGATTAATCAACAAGTAGAGCATTTTAGAACTCTACACATCCAGTAAAACTGCGTCGAAAAATCATCCGTTTCGACTTGGTCAAATTCAATAACATTTTCCTAGAGTCAATCCAATTAATTACAACACACAAATTGTTGGGATTTTTCAAGTTTGAAGGAATAAAGACACAAATCAAGAGTATCTTCAAGCACTTCAAACACAAGAGTAGCTTCAAGGATTTTCGAGATAATCGACTAAACAGTAGTAGTCGTAAACAAGTCATAGAATTGCAGACCCAAACTGCGACTCCGCCACAGACTCGGGTAATGCCATCGAGCGTTCAAAAGCATAACAGTAGGGAAATAATTATTCCTATTTGATCCAGTAAAATCACTTAGTGAAAATTTCAAGACTTCAATTCAGATCTTAGAATCACCTTATCCTTGAATATAGCAACATCTTCATTATTAGCACGTCGCCTCTGTAACTCAGCTCGTATCACAGTGAATCGCTCAATAACAATCACATACGAAGGATGCATACCAAAATACTTTTTGGTACATTTCTGTATCTATTTGTATGTTTTTTGTATGTTATTTCAAGTTGTTGTATGCTTTACATACCAAAGCCATACCAGCACAATGTTAAAGGAAAGCATCGATGATTGGCTAAGACATGTTGATTTAAGGCCTTTGTCAATAAAGATCAAACTAATGTTGCATGGCACTTACTACTGTTTTGTAAGTAGAGAGATAATGATAGTTTCGAATAACGGGTTTGAATCCATTGCTAGGATAAACTGCGTATAAAAACATAGATCTGTTTTGACGGGACTCCTCTGATAAATAGCAAGAGATAATGATATTCAAGAGTCAAACTTACAATACTGAATTCGATTTTTAATAGATGTAAGTCTAAGGCATTTCATGAATAATGGATGTACAGTAAGTATTCAGCCATCAACAATTATGCAGTATGTAATTTTGAAATGAAGCATATATTCAATCCGAAATAAAAACACATTATAATTCATGAACGCAAAAATAGTTATGTTTTAGATATATAAGTCAACATGGTTGCACGAAAGATATCGTTTCAATGATTTGATGTTTATTAACTTGGTTCATAAAATAGAGCTAACTAAACGTCCTGTTAATGTTGCTAGACAAGAAGCAACGACGACAGAATCGTGGAGCACAACAGTAACAATAAATCTATTCTAGTTAAATACCATTCGCGACCGGTATTACTGAAAAAAGTTATTTGACAGTAGTATGTAATACATATTTTTTCCTGCTATGTGACTTAAAGCTCTACATGCGAGAGACGCACGAATGAGGACGGATTTGCATTGGGTCTCGTATATAAAACATACCAGCAACTCGTATTTCATTGTAAAACATCCATTCACAGATATAGTAGTTCGCATCCCTCAGTTCGCACCAATCACATACGAAAGTAAGTGAGACTTCATATGAAAAACATACCAGATCTCTGTAAATATGCGAGCATCACGTATCAAATGTTAGTTTCAAATTGTATGTGAATTTGGTATGTGTTTGTATGTAATTTTCGTATCCAGCGATTTACAGTGTAGTGCTTTGCATTCATTCAATTGCACTCGTGATTTATCAGGGTTATTAAATTTCTCCTTGCAGTGCTGTGAGTTTCTCAATATCCTCGCATTCCACAGCTTGTTGATTAGTGAACGCAATCTTGGGAAGTCTACAGGCATGTAGATTTGCCAGGTATGGAGCGTCCGATACGCTGACATCTGACAATCGTATCACTGGCTGTCTGAACTGAATTTCAGATATCAGTTTGCAGACTCCATGCGATCAGATACCTCTTGTGCCTGTGGTAAGCATCGTTGCATTTCATAAGTCTCGAGACGATAATATTCTTACCTCTGCAGTTCCAATCTACAATTTCTTAGAAAATATGAGTGCTAAATTTCGGAATTATGTACTGAAACCCGAGTTTCAAGGACTGAGTTTCATCATCGTGTTCAGTCATCTTATTTTTTCAGGAGTAGACAATCTGCGTTCAATAGTTATACTCTTTGGCCCTTTTCGAGTTGCCAAATCGATGTGACCTTGGCAACTCGAAAAGGTGATTATTTGCAAAAACTTGCACTTTTTACATGAACTTTGTCAAGGTGTCTTCAAAATTTTTAGTCGGTCAGAGCTCGATTATTTTGGGAAAACCGGCAATTCTAAGTTTGAAAACAAATTAGTAATTTGCAATTGCGTGCAATTTGTGATAAAATTTCATCCAAAATATTTTGATAAAATCCAAAGTTTAGATTTCTTTGTTTTACTGCATTGTCATGCACAGGCAAATTTAAAATGTCGAAAAGCACGTGCGAACAGTTAATTCTTTTGATGTTGATGTCCACTCATCAATCTGAGCTAAATTCATAGCACGGTGATTATTCATTGAAATACATTCAGTTTGCAAATCAAAACGAACTTCCTTTAATAGGTTCGGCCATACGATGTCCTAGCAAAGTGAGAAGAGACTTGATTTGATTTACTATAGGCAGAGGATAATTTCATTCCACAGGAGTGGCGATGGCTTGTTGAGAGGAATAGCGCATCCTCTGCAAGTAATGCTATTCTCTGGTCGGTTTGGATGAAGTGTCTCCCATTGTTAGCCATCAACCATCAACATTCCTATGGATTTCGCATGCAATTGAAAAAAATCTGGCTGGTAGCATGAAAGGAGTCTTATCTCATTTCATTCGGACATCGTGTGTGCCGAACCTAATAAAGGAAGTTCGTTTTGATTTGCAAACTGAATGTATTTCAATGAATAATCACCGTGCTATGAATTTAGCTCAGATTGATGAGTGGACATTAACAGAAAGACTGCACTAGAGATTGAAATTGGAGAATAGGAAAAGCATTTTGGACATCAACATCAAAAGAATTAACTGTTCGCACGTGCTTTTCGACATTTTAAATTTGCCTGTGCATGACAATGCAGTAAAACAAATTTATCAAAATATTTTGGATGAAACTTTATCACAAATTGCACGCAATTGCAAATTACTAATTTGTTTTCAAACTTAGAATTGCCGGTTTTCCCAAAATAATCGAGCTCTGACCGACTAAAAATTTTGAAGACACCTTGACAAAGTTCATGTAAAAAGTGCAAGTTTTTGCAAATAATCACCTTTTCGAGTTGCCAAGGTCACATCGATTTGGCAACTCAAAAAGGGCCAATTCAGAGCTTCAAGATTAAGAGAGGTTTTATAAATGTCGAGAGTGAGTCTATCATGAGAAATATACCAATGCAGCCTATTTAGTTCAGGATTAGAACCACCAAAATAACGCACCAGAAGCAGACGTCGCAACCAGAGCACCAGCAGACAATAGGTTCCAATGATATTGTTACTCGCTTCAATTCAGAGAATCCGAATTTATGAGCGCCGAAGTGTTGAAGTGTGTAGGATAATGTCAGCATCGGCACAACAATTTTACAGTCAGGAGATTGGTATAAGAGGTGGTTGGGTGATGTTGTCGTCAATACAACACAGAAGTAATGCGCATTGAAGTTGAGAAATTCTGCTTAAAGACAATGATTGATGTTAACCTCAGGAGTCGTATTCTTGAAGTTTTTAATTCAGTCAAGGAAGCAAACAAAAGACGATGTGAAGAAAAGAGAAAACATAGATTTGAGCGACTTGACCGTTTGAACAATGCGTAAATTAGAATTGGAATAGTGAAATTAGTTCACTTGATGATTTCACATCCTCTCCTCGGCATTGCTCACTGTATAGTGCATACATTGAATCGAAGCCAGGCATCGATGTGTGTTTTGGTGTGTGCGAAGTGATATCACAGCGCACGCACGTATCTCTCACTGGCTCTGGTGTCCTCTGTTGACAGCTTATTGTTTACCATTTCCAATAGCTAGCGATGCACGAATTATCCATTCGAGAAGGAGCAAGTTGTCTAATTCTGTGATGTGCCATTTCGATATTAAGGTTGCATACAATTCTTCCTTTCTAGGAAACCGAAGCGTGCGCAGATGAATCTA
Organism: Prostheceraeus crozeri; assembly: GCA_907163375.1. Classification (NCBI taxonomy): domain Eukaryota; kingdom Metazoa; phylum Platyhelminthes; order Polycladida; family Euryleptidae; genus Prostheceraeus; species Prostheceraeus crozeri. The sequence continues at coordinate 9,526 of CAJQUW010014649.1, read as the reverse complement.
ATTCTGTGTGTGTGTGTGGTAGGCCTAGTCTCGAGGTTTCTTGCAGCAATTTTCAAACCTTTTGTCACATCAGCGGAGTCATATGTCCAAAATACAGGAGATTTGTTAATAATTATCAAGTTTAAAAATAGGGCAATGATTCGAAAATGGTTGGTTTTGACGTAGTTTCTCCCCTTACTAATATGCCATTGCAAGAATCCCTACAAGTAATTTACCAATTACTGATTGATGATGTCTCTCTCTACACGAACGGATAGACTAGTCCCCGAGGGATATCAATGACTTAACAGAGTGTGTCTTGACTCGCGACTACTTTCAATTGGGGTCAGATTATTTCTCTCAAGACGATGGCGTAACTATGGCGTACCCTTTGTGTCCCGCTGTAGCATGCATCTTCATGAATCATTTTGAGCAAAAAGCCAAACAGCAATTTTTGTAAACAAATAAATCTTTGCATCAGTTTGGTTAAGATATGTTGATGACATATTTCCTAAATGAGAATTTCAACATGGCTATTTTCTTGAGAGAGGAAATATCAACTTTTCCTCCCGCAGCTATGTTGTACAGCCCGAGCCATGCCCGAGCGCAGCGAGGGATGGACGGATAGCTAAGGGAGGAAACGTTTATTTCCTCTTGAAAGAATGTAGCTTTTCATTTTGCGACTTATAGATGTCTATTGCTCATATGGTTTTAGTTATTTAGAAGTCTATGGTTATAGTTACACCGCAAAAAAGAATGAGCTAATCCAAGGACTATATAGATATCTTGGCAATCTCTGGCTGAGCACAATTTGTTTATAGACTTCTGTGATTTGTTCTAGGAGTTTTCATAGAAAAAGTTAACTTTCTGATCCCGTGGGACTGAAAAGTTGATTTCTCTCCTCCCCCCTTACCCCGGCAGTTTACATGAAAGAGATATCCTCTCACTCCCACACAAAATGAAAAGACTTTATTTCTATGCATGTGTTGAAAAGTTGATGTTACCATAGCCCTCAGAGCGCATGAGCATTACTTTTCTGTCCCTGTTCAACTTTTCAGTCCTTGGTCAGCACTTTACAGTCCCTGGTCAACTTTTCAGTCTTTGCGGTCAACACTTAGCAGTTCGTGAACTTTTGTGATGCAAAGTTTATTTTCGTCATGATTTTATTTTCTCTATGTATTATTTTGATTGTAATTACGTTAATGTCCTTGACAAGTGCCTAAATCGAGTATTTGAAACACAGGAGCATTACAGTATGCACAACTGCACTATATCGACCCAATGCAGAATAAATAATATGAAATTGGTAAACGATATATTATTAACAGAATTATTAACATTAATGGTATTTTGATTTTCTGTCAGATAGCTGACAATATTCGATAAAATTGACTCCTTGATTTTCGCATCTTTTACTACTAGTTTCGTATCTTCTACAAACTGTTATATTCTTCATTATCATTTATGCGGATGTTTTCATTTTTAAGTCGCTATTTGGTTCATTCATGGAATGTGACAAATACTAGACACCAATTTAAATTCAAAAATTTAAATCTTCTATTGCAGTGTTTAGTATCCTATGTCTATTCCTAGACCACATATCGGAAAAATGAGAAATAAGTCAATTTTTTGCGCTATGTCTGAAAACTTCAGAGCATATTCCTTGAACTATTTAGATTTAGTTCGGAAACTTGCAAAAAAAATCAATCGACTAGTTTTTGAAATCTACCCACTTTTCTTAATTTTCATACTACTTGCAGGTAGCATAATCTGTACAATAGGATAGAAAAATGCGCCAATGGCAAACATGACGGGAATCTATTAGATATCATTTCATTGGTATTTAGTCAAAATATGAGCTTAATTGATCGACTGCTTTTCTCACTATATCGAATTTTGTAAAACCGTATCTGTATTTAAAGATTAAAATATAATGTCTATACATCGAAAACTTAAAACATGCACCATTCACAGTTATTTATCACTTAAGTAGGTTTAGCAGATAACTTCTATTCTAAATTCCTTTAAAGTGAACCATTTTGTCGGTTAGTTTTTATTTTATCGATGATTTTGTTTAAAAAAATGTTTTTCATTTCAAAATTTGCTGAATTTCATGCACCGGTAGCAAAATTGCGCCTCTGCTGACATAACAATTTTTTTTGCTTCAATGTTTTATTAATAACATACTAAAAAATGAAACAGATTCATCGACTTTTTATTGAGTAAAAATGTGACGATGCTACACAAAATGCAACGATACTACACAAAATAGTACAGACAGTTCAGCTTTCTATGGTGGCGGTGTCGAGTAGCAGCAAACGTTTCACTAACGATATCGCATTATTTGATGCCAATGACTTTAAATGCTAGTCTGGATATTAGTCATTGGGGTGTTCATTAACTAAAATTCTGCCGACAGAAAATTTAACCGATTTAATATTCTACCGGCAGAATATTCTGCCGACTTAATGAACGACGGTATAATACCGAAACCGACTGAACATTCTGCCAGTTTCGGTGTTATACCGTCGTTCATAAAGTCGGCTGAATATTCTGCCGGCAGAATATTAAATCGGTTTAATTTTCTGTCGGCAGAATTTAGTTAATGAACAGCCCCATTGTTTGATTCCAAACTGCTAAGTTTTATCGAGTATTATGAATTGCACGACAACAGGTTGTTCCGATTAACTCCAGCTAGAGAGACTTAATTATCAACTCCACTTATTGATCGCACTATACATGCGCAACAGGTATCCGTGTGTGCGTGCGCTCCAGCAGTCTAACCTTCTCTTTTGCCTTGGTGTAAAAGAGATGTATAATCAAGGACTACTATGAATAGATGCCATGCTCTATAGAAATTTGATCTTATTCCATTGATATAGGTCTACTCTCACGGATTTCATTGTTTTTCTTTCGGGAGATATTAAAGTTCTGCAATTAGCACTTGGAATTTCGACTGGTAATGCAAAACACCATTGCGTTTATTGCACTTGGTCCACACACATGGTTTTATTTTATGAAGATGGTTTACAGATGAGAGATCAGAAATTTCATGATATTCACTATTAGTTTTTTGTAACCGACCGTCTCTGATATTTCAAAAGCCAAACACGTCTGGAACTGCAGTTCTGAACGTCTGTTGTGCAACGAAGGTTATAACATATATTCTGTTGCTTTTCCGTCCTTTCATGCTCTTATGGGAATAGATCAACATTTATTCAATGCGATGGAGAGACAAATCTCTCAAGCCTCGAAAAAAGGAAGTTGACGATGTATTTACAAGGATAGGTGCGCACAGAAGCGTGTGCCATGGTGGTGCATTCGAACGAAGGAAATGAATTTTGAAAAATTTGGATAACTGGTATTGACTTTAAACGCACATCGTGGTACAACACTCTCTTTCGTCTGGAATCTTTACGTCAATATTCTTTCGGAATTTGCAGAAATGACAATATTAGCGACTGTATTTATAATTTTTATCGTAGCTTTCAACAAACTGATCTGAAGCCATTTGTAAAAGCTCATCTTATCTATCATTTGGTAGAATATTTTGATATTTTGGACGCGTTCTCGCATTCCCAGAAGCCAAGATTGGCATGGCTGAGTGAGCATGCAATCGAATCGAGCCACCACTTCTTTGTGGAGTCATGGAGACGGTACATCAAGTCTCCAAAAGATGCGTCAAGGCGATGCGCCCTAGACAGGGACACCGGTGCGACGTTAGGGCAGGTGTTGCATCGATCTAAAGGAGGGCACTTTTGGAGTATCATATTCCATCCTTTTATCCACAAACCAAATGCTTCACGTTTTAATAAGTCTAAATTAGGTTTCGTATAGTCCCATCCAAAGACCGGTTAATTTTAGATTGATATACTATTCCATTCTGATCAGACAACAACTACAGGGTGCGTGAAAAGTTCTTGAGGATTTTTCTCAACTTTATATTTTGTTATTGTACATCATGGGCCATTTCTTTCAACTGTGAAGAAAGTGATCGTCAATTCAGAGAAAAATTTAACAAGGAACCCCCATCGTCGAGAACAATCTTCTATTGGAAGAACAAACGTCTTGAAACCGGTTGTCTGTCTCACGACCGACCCAGAAGTGGCAGACCCATAACAGCATCTGGATATGAAAACAAGAAAAAGGGTAATTGAAGCTGTAACTGAAAATCCTTCCGCTTCGACAAGAGCGATATCGAGAGATGGATTTTTTACCGTCCGAAAAGTTCTAAAAGCCGAGAATTATCATCCGCACAAGCCGCTTTATTCTCAATGTCTTTGTGATGGGGACGAAGATCGCCGCTTACAATTTTGTGAAGAAATGAAGAGAAAATCGAGAGAAGATCTTGTTTTCCTCCGAAAGATAACATTTTCGGATTGTTGTGTCATGTCGTTCACAGGCAACATCAACAAACACAATGTGCACTCCTGGACTAAGACGAACTCGAAAAATAGAATGACCAACCGAGGCAAGACTCCCAGCCTCATCGTGTGGGCCTGTATAGGCTATTCCGTGCTTCTACTCTACGATATCAGTTCAGAAGCCATGAATGGAAAGAGATATTCTGATCTGCTGTTGAACCAAATCGCTCCTCATTTTTCTTGTTTCACTGGAAGAAACCTTCTGTTCCAGCAAGACGAAGTGCCTCCCCAATACTCTCTATTTCAGAGCGTCAAATTCTGGAAACTCATTTGTCCAATCGCTGGATCGGCATGAGAGGACCGATTGAATGGCCAGCAAGAGCGCCGGACTTAACATCCTGCGACTTTTGGTTCTGGAGCCACCTGTGGCAATTGGTGTATCCTCCAGAATTTATTTACCGGAGCACTCATGACTTGATGGAAGAGATTGAGCGACAAATGAACAACATTGTTCTCTCTTACTACCGTGATTCGTTGCGGAACTTTCAGAGACGTTTTCTGAAGTGTATTGAGCATAACGGTGAGCTATTTGAAGAATAAAAATAACATTGAGCACATGGAATGTGTAGTTTTTATTTCTAGATGGGTTAATTTAAAGAAAATATGAAAATAAACTAAAATAATTCACCATGTAATAACAAAATACAAAGTTAACAAAAATCCGCAAGGACTTTTCTCGCACCCTGCATTACTGGTATGCATGAGTACATGTGCGTAAATCAAATTAATAAAAATCACATTGTTGTCAATTCTAGCCTTTAAGCATAGCCCACTTATGACAAGCTAAATTCTGTAAATCTACTGCATCACATATGAATTTATTTGACACTCTTTTACTGCAATACAAATAAAAGTCTGATTCCATATATTCAAAATTCAAATAGATCCTATGTCTATCGACACTTTTTCGTTGAAAATGACATGCAAATATCCAGTGGATAATACAAGAGAACTTCTACTGTATTGTTTTTCCGGTAGGCTATACGGATATATCAAGCGTCTTTACAATTTCAGTCATAAGACTTGTTTTAAAGCAATTGCAACTCCTAAACAATTACAGAGGTATTGAATGAATTGTAGTGGATCAGGAAAAACAACATTAATTTAAAAATTTGTAACTCTTAGATGTTGCTTGCTTGTGTGCATGCATAGAATAATCTGCAAAGCAATTCAGATCTCACCACATCATGAAACGGTTCCCATAGAGCATATACTTCGGCATTTCTAATCATCAGTACAGGAAAATGTTAATTGGCTAGAAGAAAATAAATAACACACAGAATACATTTTTACGATAAAAATTGAAATTTTTGACAATTTTACTTAATGTCGCTCTCGCTCAGGGCAAGAAGAATTCCAAGGTAGGTGTTCTAAGTGAGCCATATGCCAATGAACATCATGCTTGAAAAAGATCATGGAACTTCTAAAATATGTTCAATACAAAAACATGCTACAAAACTCCACTCTGTTACCACACTTTGAATCTTAATTTTCAAATATTTAGAAAACTGCAAAATTAGTTTTCAAAAATTTACGCACAAGAGTGATTTTAGGACCACTAGGACCATAAATGTAAAATCACATGGATTTTTCACAATGGACATAGTTAAGCAAAAGACGAGATAATTTGCTTGCTCATCAAATGATTCCACGATTTTTGTTTGTCGGCAATTTTGTTATCAGTTCACACGAGAAGCATCATGGCTATCTTTATAATTTACTAATACACGTAAAATTCATGTCCACCACAATAATTATAGTTCCGGGACGGTAGTTTGCGACCGTAATTCATGCCCGTAATATTTTTTTCGGTAATTCATGAAGAGAGCAAACATGCAACACCTGCAACACCTGGTTCAGGATAGCCGTTGCATCTGCAGCACTTGCAACACCCTTGCAGGCGTCCCTGGTCCTAAACTTCAATTACACACGATTTTGGACCACGTTTAGTGATTCAATACTTCCTCTCACTGGATACTATTCATCTCTACTGTTTTTTGTAGCATCGCCATATTTTTACTCAATAAAAAGTCGATGAATCTGTTTCATTTTTTAGTATGTTATTAACAAAACATTGAAGCAAAAAAAAATTGTTATGTCAGCAGAGGCGCAATTTTGCTACCATAGATATAGGTGCATGAAATTCAGCAAATTTTGAAATAAAAAACATTTTTTTAAACAAAATCATCGATAAAATAAAATCTAACCGACAAAATGGTTCACTTTAAAGGAATTTAGAATAGAAGTTATCTGCTAAACCTACTTAAGTGATAAATAACTGTGCATGGTGCATTTTTTAAGTTTTCGATGTATAGAAATTATACTATAATCATTAAATGGAGATACGGTTTTACAAAAATCGATATTGTGAGAAAAGCAGTCGATCAATTAAGCTCATATTTTGACTAAATGCCAATGAAATGATATTTAATAGATTCCCGTCATGTTTGCCATTGGCGCATTTTTCTATCCTATTTTACGGATTATGCTACCTGCAAGTAGTATGAAAATTAAGAAAAGTGGGTAGATTTCAAAAACTAGTCCGTGTTTTCAGGTTCGCCAAAATAGCATATCGCATTGCTAATAATTGCACTGCTATGACTAAACCTCAATGCAATGTGTCGTTTTCCGATCGACGGATTAACGTCAAACGAGCACTTCACATTTTGGCTACAGCAGAAAAAACCTGAAATGACTTCTGCATCAAATGTTATTTCATGAAAAATGGACAACTCATTTTGATTTTTGTATTTTTTTTCTGGGTCCCGATGATGCATTTTTTGGGATAAGATAACTCTCCGAACAAAATTTCATTGAGTCTGTGAAAACGAGAGCAATTTAGAAGTTTGACATTTTTGACTTCTCTCATAAGAGATTTAGTTAAAAAAATTGTCCATCAACATGCAACACACCATTCGAAAGCCTAGATCATGAATAATTCGAGAATCATTGCCAAAAAAAACATCGAATTTCATTGTCTTTTTTGTGAGGAGTACAAAATTCAAAATGGCTGCCAAAATAATAGATTGTTTCTGAAATATGATTTAAAGGCGTACCAAAGTGTCAATCTTTTGCGGTTAAATCACAGTTTTCAATCATATATTATTGTAAGAATACCAATGATTAAATAAATATGCCAAAGTGCTAATATCTAGTCATATAAGTACTATGGGATGGATTTTAAAGTATTGTACTAACATGAGATATATTCCATAACATCTGCGTGGTTTTCTGCTTGGTTATGGATTGCTCATAAAGTTTTATTTGTTTAATGTGTGCATAGTTACTTTACATGCACACGACTTTATTTCAATATCTTCAATGCATTGAATATTCTGTGAAAAATAGTAGACAAATGCGCCTACATATGTATATCATTAGTTTTTTTTTTCAGATTAAATCATAATAGTTTTTAGCATCAGAATTTCTTACACAAGCAGAAAAAGGATAACCTACATGCTCATTATCAGACTACAAATCCACCAATTCTAGTCCTAAAGTGAAGATAACGTAAACAATGCATGACTGTTCAATGGAAATCTAGGTCAGAAGCTGGAACATGGACTGTTAGAAATATTCAGGAAAATTACTCAAATCTTCTGAAAAATATGGCATTTCATTCGATTGTCGGGACCTAAGCTTGTTTCTTCATTACCATCGGAAATCATTTCAGCAGATCTGAAATTTGCAAATATGAGCGTATATCGCTAGGCCTTATGTCGCACGGCTCCTCTCACCCATGCACCTGGTGCGACTCGCACATAATCTTCTTTGAGGTTTAAGGGTACCCTTCGAACACTAGGGAGTCTGAATGATTCCTTCTGGCGATGGTTTGAAGAGACGAATCAACAATAAATCGCGAGCAAATCATTTTGGCGATGGTATTCATCGTCCGATACTTAAAGGAGAACCATCAGAGAGTTTTATAGATTTACATCCCCACCTGAGCTGCATTTGCTGATTGTGCCGTTCAACAAAATCTTCAAAGAATTCAAGTGGCCAGAAGCAATTGACTGGGGTCGGGCGTGTTTTGTTGAGCGTGATGCTATACATGGTGGTTCCTTTAACTGCAATTTATGCAAAACTTTGTCATCCAAATTAATATCCTACGTTCGATGTGTCCTATTCAAGGTTTAAAGTACGTAGAATGCTCTGATACGTTATAGAAAGTTGTGAGCTCCTGCTATGGACATAACTTCGATTTCGACTACAAATAAAGAATGCAGGAGTTTGAAGTTGCCTCTGTCTTGGAATAATCATTACTCCTACAGTCCGTACCGTCTTCCGTGAACGCTGGACTTGGAAGATGGAATGAGCAGTCCGTGGAAGCTGTACATGCTGACTCCAAGTTAACATGGAGCAAAAAAGTCAGTGATATAAATCCACGCAATTCAGAACATTATTGAAAGCAATAAGCTATTACAATTCCAAGTACCTGCTAGTATAACTTTCTTATGTTACTTATGGAACTCCATGAATTTGCTCTAACATACACTGCAAGTGTAGTGCTTTACTGTTGAAAGCAGTAAATAGCAATAGTAGTGAAAACTGTGCCCTACTTGCGACGGATAGGTACATGGATAGGTACATGTAAAATTTAGTGTTATCAATAGGTACATGGATAGGTACATGTATAATTCAGTGTTATCAATAGGAACATGGATAGGAACATGTATAATTCAATGTTATGAATAGGAACCTGTATGAGATCTGTTTTACTGGATAGGGTACATTGTGTTTGGTACAATCGGTTGAGTAACACTGGTTGTTTCGAACGTCTATGATCGAACTGTGTGGTTTGGTTCTGGAGCACTTGGGTACGTTACCGATTAGACGTCCGTTGTTTGATTTGAATGGGTTTGCTCAATTGCGACTATTGTGACATATATGAAACCATATGTAATCAAGATGACACATTGATTTTCCTTTTACGTAGACAAACTAAGCTATAAATATGAGATAGTTGGTTTGGATGACATACATAATGATGACTAGTATCCCAACGTCGTGGGTTGTCGCAAGAGACCTTGGATATATTCCGTTTCAAAGACATTAGAAACTGTAACAAAATCTCAGGAAAAATTATAACCGCTTGGTGATTTAGTTGATCGACTAATGGATCT
>CAJQUW010014648.1:0-20747 GCA_907163375.1 Prostheceraeus crozeri | reverse complement strand
ACTGCAGGAGGAAACGACTTGGCAGTGACATCGAGGTACATTGTGCGTGGAAGAATTCCCGCGAGCTTTCATCCTTCTTAACCTCACGTGTTGCCCCCTTAAATTTGAAAGGCAAGGTTTACTCAGCTTGTGTAAGAAGTGCGATAACTTACGGAAGTGAAACATGGACGATGAAGACCAGCCACAGGGAAAAGCTTGAGATGACCGACGATGCCGTGATGAGAATTTGCGGAGTCAGGCTTAGTGACCGAAGGAGGAAAATTGGGCCTAGATGACACTAGCTGCATTTTGCGTCGTTCTCGGCTCCGCTAGTTCGGTCACGTCGAAGACGAGGTGACTAGAGCTGGATCAAACGGTTGTCCAGAATGAAAGCAGATGGGCAGAGATAGATCAGTAGATCCAGGAAAACGTGGTTGCAAACAGTGCCGCAGGACATGAATATCCTGAACCTCAACCCATCGCTCGCCAGCGATCTAGGTAACTTGAGACGCACAATGTGGAAACAATCGTCTAACCCCGTCGGACGGGTTCAGTGGACGTGAAATGGGACTGCAGGCCTCCCACGCCGTCTCAGAAAAAAAATTTAGGTTTTCGAAAAAAATTTAGGTTTTTTAGAAAATGTCTATCTTCATGTCAGATATAAAAATACGTATAAAATTTTTTGGGTTTATAATTGTTTTCCTATATCTATGTTTATATACTAAATGTATCATGCAAATCTCTGCATTTTGAATTTATGCCAGTTCAATATTTACATACATTTCACCAAAAATTTTACTGATTGGTGCTAAATGCATACCGAAACCACCATTTAATTTATGAGTAAGAGCGTGTACCAAACACCTAATCTTGCAATTGGATCACAACCCCTCACTCCATTTTTATTTGATAATTTTCAGTCGGTTCAATGTAATATGAAAAAAAGTTTAACTAAAGCTATTCAATATGAAAATATTCATGTTGTACAAGCAATGTAATCACTTGTGGACTGCTTTAAAATTAGTTAGATTATTTTGCTATTCTAGATTTATATTCAGAAAAATGTAAAATCACAAATATTGTCCGAAAAAGTTATAATATTGATGAAATTCTTCTCATCAAATATAAAACAAAAAATCAACTTTGGCTAACTACCAAAATGATAATGATAAGTATCCTACGGAATGTAAGGAACGAATTACATGAATGTCTCTTGATTGATAAATTACAAAAGAAGGATTATCATGTAGTAGCGTCGTTGATGCAAATATGAGTGATAGTGGACAAAATATTTCATAGTAGCCTCAAAGTATTTCGATGAAGCCTACATAATTATGATTAAGTCCTAAAATATGTTAGGACAATAACCGGTTTTAAGGACTCTTTTCTTTTGGACTACCTTTATACTATGATCCAGGTTTAACCGATTGATGAATAAACAGCACATATACTATATGGAGAAGGTTTATATCAGAATATCAATATGCTACTTCGACACTAAGTTATTTGCAAGCATTTCGGTAATTGATTAAGGAATCTGCACTGCTAATTCATAACAAATCACTTCGCCTTTTCTTTAATTGTACAATGTCTTCTGGCCAGTTTCCTTTTCCGGTCCATTCCCATTTCGATTTGTGAACGGCCATTTGAATTTTTCTGAGTGGAGAGAGGATATAGCTCGCATAGCAGTTCTGTAGTTTTTGATTACCCTCAACCGATAATGTTTTCGGCAACGTTCCATTGGCTTGCTCCAGTCGACAAATTTCACCATCGATTTGACATACTTTCATTACTTTTCAGAGCAACTTTGGTTGATTGCTTACCTCCGACTCAGCTTCAGACAATTTTTCGCTTGGCATCAAGATCAGCGTGGTATCGTCTGCGTGAAGCTCGGACAGATCGAATCAAAGTATCGGTAGTGATGGCAAATTTCATCTTTCCACCAACTCGATAAGTTCATCCTTCACATTTCGTAAGGCTATTAAGTATCCTCATTCAAGGAAGTTCCATGACTTTGAAAGAATAGCCCGTATTCAAGGAAAATCCATGTTCGGGGTCCAGCATTCCCATGGATATTGATAGGACACATTTTATTAGAGCCGTGATAAGCTGAGGGAACCGAGACGTCCATTTTCTTTCAAATCAAACACAAGTTTGCCAATCACGCCATCAATAGGTACTTTTTCAAAGTCAATATTGTCATCGTCAATTGGTACACCAGTCATTTTCGAGATTTTTCCAGTACGACTTCTGTTGATAGGAGCTCAACAGCAGCTGCCGTCTCCTCGAACCATGCTGTTGGAATTGCTGCAGTTTGGTAATCCTGCCATTGACAATCTGATCATGTCGCAAATGTCCCTCAATTGCAGGTACCACTTGGTACGTTGAAAAGTTTGCTGAACATCATTGGACAGAGAAGCAGTATATTGAGGGGGCCAATCGAGAAACCCTCCACCAACGATCCTTTTTGGAGTCGTTTTTGAGGGCTGATGAACTGTGCTGATTTTTATAATTCTGTTCACAACCGGCAACGTTGACTGCCAATATGAGTAACAGCTCTCACATAAAATTTTCAAGCACAAAACGCTCTTCTTGTACCAACTTTCTCGTTTCGGCGGGAGACTCGAACACTCAGTTGTACCAGGAAAGACATGGCCCGAGTCCCAATATCAATTTTTGTCGACACGTTTATGATGTGTCGTAAAATCAAGAGACGAAAAATCGTTTCCCGAGAGCGGTTTCCTGCTGGCCGTCATCAGATGTTTTTGTGATCCATGATTCTTTCATGAAGGTTCTTGCGATTCCGTATACCAGCGACACCATCCTGTCATAACAAGTGATGAATCAATTGGCGTATTGGTTGGGAGCACTCTCACGTAAGTGTCAAATTCACTTGCAGCAAAAGGCCAAAAAGCTAAGGAAGGACTTGCGACAAGTCATCATTTTCAAAAAAACTTTTAGCCCTGCAAAAAGTAAATGAGCAAAATTTATTTAACTCATAAAATCGCAGATTAAGCAATCTTAACCGAGTAGCGTAATTACAAGGATCGCAATTGTTTGAACAGAAACCTATCGTTTTTTGAAACATGTGGGTAAAACTTTGTGTAACTCCTTAAGCTGCTGATTAAATTTGGAGCTTGCTCATTACTGACTTATCAATTTCGATTAGCAAATAAAACTTCTCGCCCTCCCTCGCTTCGAGTGGTCTACCAGTATCATCAGTATTGCTTCAAGAGAATTCCATTAACTATAGCCCATTTGCATCTACATTTCAAATGTTCAACTATCATTAGGAAAGACTTGTATCTTCCATGAACAAAAATCATAACACATTTTAGATTACATGTATAATAATATTTTATCGTATTTCATTCTATCAGTAGTCTATTCAAGATCAACAGAACGAACTGGAAGATGTTAGTCATAAATTAATCAAGTTTCATCTCTCAACTGAGTTGCATGCGTAAAGATTAATAATACTTCTGACAATAATTTGAAATTATGTTAAGTATTTGTATGCTTACACAACCGAAAAATTCTTATAAATAACTTCAAACTCACCTTTACAATCCTCTGATATCGATTGGTGTAATTGTCCACTTCTCTCTTGAAATTAGCTTGTAATTGGAATAAAAACAGTGAAGTACTGCTTTAAGGTTTGAATATTGTTTCCAAAATTCGCAGACAAGCTTTACGCAATGGAAAGCCATCTCGAGGTTACATGCTTGACAGCGAAATGAGGCTCTAGAATCTGTGTGAAAAAGTTTGCATCATCAAGTAGTCCTCTTACGAGCGGCAGACTGTTTGAAAAAAGCCGAAACATCAGTAACGAATACTCAATATCGAAATCCATCTCTCAATTCCTTACGAAATGCGTTACGGACCTTGTGGAGTGTACAGTGTCCCTACATCAATTATGCTTGTCTGATGTTTATCGACACAGCACTCTTGACGAAGTCGTCCTTGGAAAGCTTGGTTGACGTTAGGTCCGTCCATCCCAATGTGTAAGAGAAGTTGTGGAGTTGTTTTCATTTTGGTTATCACTTCAAAGAAATGGTCTATTAGATCATCACTATTACAATGAACCCGACGAACAATGACGGTACAAATTAGATTGAAATAATCCTATTTTCACTGGGGGCGACCAGTACTGTATGTAAGCATCATATTGCTTCTTCACTTGAGACGTTAGTGGTCTCAATCAAATTTGAAAGGTATATGGTACGTTCTGTAAATCATTCACTTTACATTCAGAAACATACGGAGAAATACCATGATGAATAACATTACTTTCACTTTTGTTTCGCCCATTTGGTAGTTCTTGGCAAATTAAGTGAATCAGAAATATTTCCTTGTACAATAAATCAACTGTCTTCAGTTGCAACTAGCGAATTTGAGAAATTTGATTCAACAAATTTAAGGGTCAATCAACCCCGTCTCTGCTTTGGTGACTGGTACACTCGGGCGAAAACATAGAAGTTGCAGTAAGTTGAGTATCTTTTCCCATTACCAAACTGAGATTGCTTCTTATTTCCAGCCACTTTTCTGGAATATGCTGACTGCTTTCTGGGTTTTACACCCTTTTCGTGCAATTTTAGTCTGCGCAGCGCCCGAATTTTATCGATCTTCAAACTAAACGATTTTCGAACAGTATTACACAAGCGCAGAATACTTGTCCGCACTACAATGGACTTTGATAAAGGGAAAGGCCTTTTGCCCAGTTAACACAATACGAAGCTAAATTACTGTGACTTTCGGTCCGACATGTTGTTTCTGAAAAGCAAAAAATAATTATCTTCACAATTGTAACACAATTTCTTTAAATTGATAAATTCAAATAAAATGCAGAGTCGTAACGTAAAATTTGCAATAACACATGTATAAAGGGTCAATACACGTAAACAATGTTCACTAAGGCAAAAAATTTAGATTCGTACTTTGACATTGATTTTTTGTGGTGATAATACATACCCTGTAAGAATATAAGAACTTGAGTAGCTTGATGTTTGGAGATACTATAGAACAGCTTTTTAAGTTATTTGAGAAATGTGTCTTTATAAAGGAAAGTGAACATGACCTATTTTCAATGTAACCTTTTCATCCAAGATTTATGCGAAAAGAAGCATTCAAATCAGCTTGTGTTTATTTACTTTTATAACTTTCAGTTTAGTAGCTTAAATGGCGGAATTGTCTATCTTTTTATTCTATTCATGCCGATCTGTTAAACATCTTTAGTCGCACGAATAGTATATCTACAGGGTGTCACACTATTGATATGCGGTGGACAAGTAGAGATCATTCAAATAATCACTGTATCAGCATGTGAAGATATGTTGTTATGCATTATAAATCATCGTATCATCGGAAATAGTCTGTCTACCGGGTGCCACATTAATTGATATGTGGCGGAGCGTGAAATCATAAATTCAAATATGAGGTACCTGAAAAGATAAGTTTTCAAGTTACGCAAACAATAAATTCTCTGAGATGGCGTTCCCTGACACGCACTTTAGTAATTTTAAGTCGTTTAACATTATGTCAATCCACATCAAAAGGCGATGTAATCAATTTATAAAAATAATCAAATTTTGCTCGAAAGTTGGGGTAACTCTTGGACCACCGTATTTTGCTGGGTAATGTTTACCAACATTTTTTCAGCAGTATGCCTTAAATCATAGGAAAAATCAATCATAAATCATAAAAACCTACATCTTTGCATTTTGCATACAGGGTTAAGATCAGTTGAGAGATTGAGCCTTTTTCCAAAACTGGTATTCATGCAATGGACAGATCACTCACTGGTGCTGCGAAGATTCCCGAACAGTACTATTTCTTTGACCAGACCGCTTTATGAACGTTGAAAAACTTATGAAAATCCACTCAGCAAAGTTTACTTTAAGATCTAAGTTGTTAAATTTGATTTCAAATCACGACATTACTAACAAGTCGAAGCAAGTCTTGTGGGGAAACATGTATGATGAGGTAATTGAATTATGATGCTGAGCATATTCAAGACTAGACAAGTATTCATACTGTAAGCTATGCCAGTAAACGTCAAATATGAAACTCAAATATACCGGTATATACATATAAATTCCAAAATGAACAAAAAAACAATGTTCATATATATAAAACGAACAATAACACGATGTACATGAAGTAACAAGAACGTCTTACTTTGTGTTTGAAATATCCTTTCCACTTTCGGAATATCATATTCAATTTGTCCATTGAAATTTATGAAATTAACGTCAAAAGTAGCAAATTGGAAATTCGAAATTTTGCAGAAAAAATCGGATAAATCGGCTGGTGAAAAATCGGTACGAAAAACGATTTATTCAAAGCTCATAATATCAACGTTTCATCTAACGATTCAGAAACGATACTTCTGAAATATAAGAGTCAAATTTCATCGTTGGAGAAAATCAGTCAAAATTAAGCTGTGCCGATCATTGCATGAGTACATAGTTACACGTAGACAATTAACTGTAACAGTCAATTAGGTCAACAAAAGGGTTTTCTAATTCAAAATATTCAAAAGCCTCAGACACAGAAAATGTTTCTACCTTAGGTCACATTCTTGAATGCTCAACTTGTACTTAATACTTCAAAATCAAATAGTGAATAATTTAATCTAAATTCGTACTTGAGTGCAACAAAACGCCACAAAGAAAACCAATGGTTTCAAGAAAAAAGTTATATTAACATGCATCAACTTGAACAAATATCAAAAATTCTAAAGGTCCCATAGTTTCTAAAGCAAAGTGTCAGTGTTAATGCATAAATAAAACCATCCGCTCATAGAGAAATGTCAGACTTGTCAATATGATATCAGGCATACGGAGCTTGCTTCGCCACAGCATGAAATCATCATAGGAATAGAAAAAATGCTACCACAGCTATTCTCATTTCCACCATTTCGTTCAATTAAACTATCCATCACAACAGTGAAAATGAAATAAAGAAAAACATATCTGAAAATCCGTCTCTGCAATGTAGCTGGACAATTATAACATGCAATTATATCGGAAATAAGACAAATTACACAGCTCGACATGATTTAAAATCTAATTCAATGTTAAGTGTAAAATCCTCTTAATAATGTGAATGCTGTGTATCGAAATCGAAGTTATTTAAAGATTTCTATTTGTTGATATCAAATAAATAATATTTACGTTCACTGAAAAATGTATATTACGAATTAAAGTTTTAGGTTTTTTTAGGTTTACATTAAAAATTTAGGTCAAATTTTAGGTTTTTCCTTGAAAATACTAAAATTTAGGTTTTTTTAGGTTTTTAGGTCAGCGTGGGAGGCCTGTGGGAGTGAGTAAGTGAAGCAGAGAGTCTGTTTCAACGAAATGTCGCGATCACTTTTCTTTCAGGTTATTACAGTTTCTCCAATTATGTTGGAAAAGATTTGTCGAGATCCCGAAAAGAAAAGGCATTTCATAACTATCACTCTACCCTTGTAAATCCAATATGTGACGTACTGAGTTCTGGATTGAGTGGGTTGAGCATGATTAAGCATAATTAGCTGAAGATCCAAACTTTTGGGCTCTTGCAAACATTAAAAATATGAATTTTATGTTGACTGCTGCTTAATGAAAATGTTCCATCGTCGAGTAAATTTTCATTGAAATGAATGTTTGCTGTGTAAGTCATCGACACACTGTCAAGAACCAATAACTTGTAACTTGCATCAATGTGTTCGATAGCATCTTCACATTCTATTACATTATTTGAAATTAAATTTCGAACAACACAGGCTTCTATTTGGACAACAAATACTTCAAATTATACAACTTTTAAAAGTGAAATAATGTGAGAAATTCAATTGTAGCTTCTCTTCAACATCATCAATACACAAGGAATGCTTTGTCTTCCACTGGCTATATATTTGACGTCAGTAATCTCAATTTTCAAAACATGAGAAATATTAATGTTGGGTAATTGATGCAATTTTCAGCGCTTTCTAACTCTAATTAAGAGCAAGCTTCTTCACATCGAAATTCTACGAGTGCATAGCGTCTAGTATGTGGCATCAAATTTATCAATAAAATCCGGAATTCAAGGATTGAGTGTCATGATAGAAATTCTATGTTAATGAAAAATTGCATTGTGACAAATGCTGTCATTCTTTTAAGTTTTGTCGTTTTAATTGATGGTAAGATTGCAGTCACTAACTTCGCAAAACATATGAAAGTTTGTGGATTTTATTCCTTGCAGCCCTCCAACCTCCGAAAATTACCGGTTTGCATTAGATGCATATTGCACAAAATATATTTCATAAATAAGTAACGTCATTGTTTTGAGGTTCATGATTAAAAGCATTTCTCGCCTTTGGTTGTTTGCAAATGGAAAATGGAACTGGCTGCTATACGCCAATACTTTCTACTTAAGAGATTAATGGTGGCGCATGGAAGGTTCTTCATGACAAGAATTTTGTATAAACAAAATATTTAGATAGCACTCCCTT
Source organism: Prostheceraeus crozeri (assembly GCA_907163375.1). Classification (NCBI taxonomy): domain Eukaryota; kingdom Metazoa; phylum Platyhelminthes; order Polycladida; family Euryleptidae; genus Prostheceraeus; species Prostheceraeus crozeri. The sequence goes on along the minus strand of CAJQUW010014648.1, from coordinate 12,292 downwards.
TTTCTTTTAAACGCATCTTTATTGTTAGTAAAAATTCACACGGTTCGACCGGCTTCAGCACTCAATGATTTAATCAAGGCACAAACGTGAAAGCGTTTGAGAAGAATAAAATCACTCTGAAGTCATGAAATAAATGAAAAGGTATACTACTATACAAAGAAAGTAGAACGTTGAAATCGAAAAATGATATTAGTCAAGATTTTCATGAGTCTCATACGATGGGACAACTGTTTCCATTTCGTCAGTTGCTACACTGGAAATCATGGATTACACTAGAAGAGGATGACATATACAGAGCTCAAAAGTAGATAGGGGAACAGTAGCTTACAGAAACAACATTAATTACTAGGACTGCGCGAGATTCTACCTTCACCATTATTGCGACTATTCGGGTCTAGAGTCTGCTTAGACCCTAGAATTGTAGGCGTCCGTATAGCGAAAAATCGCATTCAATTGACGCAGACGATGCGGGACAATGGTTAACATTTTCGAGTATTCTTAACAGCTACTCAACTGGCTAAGGTATATTTGGGTCGGCGATTTACACCCACTTCCAGATCTTCGCTAGATCTTGTTCCTCAAAGGTCCGAAAATCCAATACAGTCCATGCTAAATATCAACTCTGGTGATCAGAACCTCCAAATAGAGAACCTACTTGTACTATGATAGGGGAGTTGGGATACACAGAACATGTTTTACAACAGCGGGACAAATAGTGGACAAAAGGACTTTATAAAGAATACTACTGTTCCGCATTGGCGCATAAGAAATATCGGCCGTATTTTTCCGTATCGGCTAATAAAGAAAGGGATGTTGAGACACGGATACTTCGACAACATCAAAAAGATGGAAGCATGGAGATTGTGTTGAGACGTGGAAGTGAGACGTGATGAGGAAGAAGACCCAGGATTTGTTGGTTGGCTACCATGATGATGGCGACAGGAGTGAAAGTCTCAGAAATGGTAAGAGTGGCCGGAAATCGGGTTCTAGTCGGAAGATGATAGGTCTGACTCGATTTGATGACACAATTACTTGTTGCTTCTACCGTCATCTACACAAGGATGACCTCCTCTACTTGTTTACTTACCTTCATTCTGTGGCTCCGCTTTGTCCGATTGATCAGACTTGAGATCATCCACGGAGTCCTTGTCCAAGTTATCTTGAGCATCTTCCTGAATCTTCCTCAAGTTTTCAATTGCTGACGAAACTTCAATATGTCTGAAAGTGAAACATGAGAAAAGCAAAATATTGTCGGCTGGTTGTTTGACGATGTCATTTATTTCCTGAGCAGCATACAACAGTGAAGAACAAAGACGACGTCATCTTCGTCCTCTTCCTTAAGATGAGGTTATCCTCTGTGTCCCTTTAATTTTCCAACCTTCTCCTTTGAACTTTCTATACTGATAACTTCATTGCTAATATAACAACTGTGGAATAAAAATCAATAAGAAGGAGATCGCCATTGTCAAAACAAGGAAAGATTGCAAAAATGGTCATTCCATGTAGAAAGTTCGCCACATTTACCAACAAAAGAGCATCAGAGGTTATAACACATCCATGTCACCTGCTGTGGACCGCCCGTATTCTAATGATAAACTATGTCATGTATTACACAGTCGAACCTCCGTATAGTGAGCCTCTACAAGGTGAATCTCTCCTCATAGTGAATTAAATTTTTGATCTCATTAAAAATAGTTTACTTTTCGCTTGTTACAAATCTCTACATAGTAAACCTCTTCATTGTGATGTATTATTAAACTCCTTTGTTGTCTCAGCCTCTACATAATGAATATTTTACATCAAGCATGTATTGATCTTTAATTATACTTTGTCACTGATACGCATCCCATGTGCATGTACTTCCTTTATTGAGACGAGTAGTTCGATGATACGTATTACTCCAAAGTTTCGTAAGTTATTAAAGTTGATAAGTCTACAATCAAAATTTAGATACAACTCAATAGTTAATAGCTAATAGTTTCAAGTTTACGTACGCTTTAATTAATTAATTTAATAACTAATATTTATTTTTTTTTTTTGCATTTTCAAGTGGACCGACCGTTGAGTCAGATCAGGGAATTCCTTGAAAGGAAAGGTGACCTTGCAGCTTGATCAACAAGCTTTTGATCGGGTAGTAAACATGTTTGCTTCTGTTGACAAGCGATCTACTATACAGAATCGTATTGACTGAATTATTTCAATCGCTCACAATTAATGATGTATGTAGCTTATACTGTATACAGCACTGATTATTTCATAGTAGCTACATTTTTGCATCTTGAGTTTACATAATCATTTAATGTGACATTAATTGTGATACAACACAATATCATTGGTAATTACTCGTAAAAATTTGTTTTCTAAATGTAGGTATTGGTTTTAATTATTTTGCATGATTGCTTTGACTTTATATGTTTACTTTAAAACCAATATAACATCAAATTTTAGAAACCTCCTGATAATGAACTCTCCTCTAGTGAATTTTTTATCTGGTCCCTTGAAATTCACTATGTAGAGGTTCGACTGTATATGAAAGATTAAACTGAAGTCTCAAACATTTGAAATACGACTTGGCAATGGTAAAATACACATACTATGTGATGAGATGCGAAAATTCAATGTATTGAGGATAGTTTGTAGACTAATGTCAATTCCAATGAAACCAATTTTCATACTCTTAAAAGTGGGAGAGGAAGATGAATGAACGGACTGCTTTCTTATCTCCTTCTTTCTTCATGGCTCCTAAACCGGCAAGGCTGATTAGAGTAAGATATCTGGCATGGAATGTAGGATCAGATCTAAAGACTTGAGTACTTCATAGATGGTTGGGTGTGTTATTGACGAGGGTTCAGAAAAGGAAATGATGGACAGATATGAAGTGAATACTGACGCACTACGATAACATCAACAAACGCTGCATCCTATAATTCTGACTGAAAGTTAGCTGCAATCTCTAAAACCGACAGATCTGTTCGATAACCGAAGATTTAAAAGTTGTTTCCACAGCATCCATTAGGAGTATGGCATTGATTCATAGGTACAATATCAAATGAGTTCAGATGAAGTCAAATAATTAAGAGCTTGCTTCCTAAAAACTAATCAAATTCCAGAGAATTAATCTGGTTCTCAAACATAGGTTTACGATCCACGTTTTACGATCGCTTCCAACAACGCTTTCATACAACTGCTTCCCGGCGACCTCAAAGAATCGATTTAACAATTCAATGTCTCCGACTTTCACGAGATCGAAATGATACTTCGATGCACCCTGCTCCTGGCACCATAATGAAAAATGGCTTGCCGGCTGGGAATCGAACCCAGTCCTCGAACTGCTAACGCGGTGTGAAGATCACCAAGACCAGCGAAGCACATGCTGCTCTTGTCACTATGATTTGGGTGGGAAGCTTGCTCCTCATACCACTTCATTTCTTTTTTCTTTTTGAAAATGACCCTGGTTGCTGATAGTATCTTATTGTATTCTCTCATGTAAGTAGTCAACGTAATATTCGCATCCGAATGCCTTTAGCTGAAGATGCTATTTATAAACCCCATAATCAACCACGTTGAAATAATGATGATATGAAAGTAATTATGTTTAAATCAATTTGATTCCACTTGACTTGACTCGTGAATTCATGATCAACAAGCAAGTTGCGACATGAGAACAAACTGATCATATAGGCTAAACTATACATCGTCATGAAGCGCAGAAATGCGATTATAGAGCACTATCAATTTGCGAAACATTGCTGAATTTCCGTCAAATGGCGGAAGGCTCATCAACCAAAAACCTTGACCATACGACATGGGTCTCACACTTCCATGCAGACTTCTGCTAAGGATCCTTGTCCACGTCTTTACACTCCAAGAGCTGGTCTTCAATTTCTTTGAAACTGTGCATTTTGTCACTAAAATTCGTTACACCAGACGTTATCCCTTCGGTTATGCTCTAAACATCAGCCCCGCAGAGCAACACAGAGCTTATGCACGCGCAGTAGACGTTGACTAGTACTTGATATAGACAGATTCAGGAATAGACAGATTTCTCAGAAGAAAGGTACCAACCCTAAGGGACAAAAGCTCTCCCACATAAGATAGCTCGTTGACCTCCTCGCGACTGCTTCTTCTTTGATGCTCAGATCTTCTCGTTCTGTCACATCATCTGCATTTTGTCGCCGTGCACACGCTGGGCATGGTGAAATCAGGGTCATTATTGACAGCATGCAACTAGCCGCACCGGTCATGGTGCCACTTGTGCACATAATAGAATAAGCTCCAATACTTCTGGTACACAAACCGCATGGACATCTGAAATATCTTTGCCACTGATCAGAAGCTTCGCCTTCGCGAAGTGACCAAAACCTGTTTGAAAGGATTGTGATCTTCGAGCCCTATCTAATCACTACATACATTTTCAGAATCAAGCAAATGAATTTCTCTAAATTCGTCACATTACTTCTTGTCACAGCCTCTCCTACTTCTGATGTGATACTACAGAGACAAATTGCCTTGTCTGCGTGCATGGGTCTAGCGATGACTTTCCTCGGTACGAATCATCACGGCCAGAACCATAGAAATAAACTGTTTATCTGAAGTTCGCTAGAATGGAAATTGACTCAAGGTCGCGGCACATCTGGGGGAACTAAGTTGGGGCATGAATAACCAATGAAAAGCTTCAATTTACACATGTGACTGATTCTAACCCAATGATACAGACGTTGGCAGGTGCATCTAAGTGAAAATGCGTGCGATTTATGTGCCGTTATTGTGTATTGCATGAAGCTTAATTTCCGTTCTAGAGGTTTTATTGTTGTCAATTTCTATGGCCAGAACTAGTCTCGAGGGGTAAGAAGATCTATTTTCCATTGAAAGTGATGTAAATTCAAGCCTGAATTCTGATGAACAAGAACATTTACACCACATTAAACGCACATCGTCAGTAAATATTTAAGGCGAGAAGAGTCGAACGTTGTGAATAATATTTCCATTTGACGAATTTATCAGTGAGAAAAACCGTAAGTCAAAGATATGTACTCTCACTTCACATGCCTGTCTGTAATCAGACCGCTGAAGTCTGATGGAGTTTCCTTCCCTGCTCTGCAATGCACGCGACTTGGTGAATCACACAAGCCTAACTATAGAAATAAACTGTTATTATCTGAAGTTCGCTAGAATGGAAATTGACTCAAGGTCGCGGCACATCCGGAGGGGAACTAAGTTGAGGGGCATGAATAACCAATTAAAAGAGCTCGATTTACTCATGTGACGATTCTAACACCAATGATACAGACGTTCTGGCAGGGGCAAATCTACAGTGGAAAAAATGCGTGCGGACTTTATGTGCCGATTATTGTGCATATGCATGAAACTAGTCATTTCCATTCTAGAGGTATTATTGTTGTCCATTTCTATGCACCCACAGCCAAAAGACAGACAAATATATCTATGTCAATTTCTATCCCTCTGCTACCATTGCATGCAATGTGGACTGGGATAGGATTTAACGCCCGTTCATTGACTAAGCCTCACGCAAGCTAAGTCTATGTGTGTTGTGATATATACCGAAGCAAGTAAACAGAAAAATTATGTTCTCAATACAGTAAACTGTCCGTGGGCTAAAGTCAGTGATCACTTAATCTACTAAGTACTCAAATCTCGATACAGTTCAATCTCTCAGCCAACATCGAAGAAGTGGGATTGAACTCGGGATTGCCTAATTGTATTGCTCTCCTTACCGCTGTCTGAATAACGTAATCCGAGTCTTCTTCCTTCATCATCGGGAGCAACTTCGTCTGCGAAAATACTTGTGTAAGTCGAAGAGCTGCAATCTCTCTTTCTCTTTCTCGACTTCTTCCTCCATTCTTCGTAGAGCATCAATTCCGATTTTCGCGTTGGCCCAGAATGAACTGGCCTCGAGGCTCTTCTATCTCGAAGTCATCTTCCTTACGGTCGCGAGTAACGATTTGAAGGCTTGGTCAAGATCATTATAGCAAATGGTTCGCGTCTCGTGTCCAATCGAGGACCCGATCTGAAATGAATTATCTTCTGTAGCAAATGAATTAATGGTAGTCAACACTAACTACTGATGTGTGTGAGCAAATTCGGTCAACTCCGTGGTAAGTACCTAAATACTAAACATATTATTTTTAATCAGAACGAAGTTTATTATCAAATGATTTATAACAGTCAAAAATCGCTTCGTCATCTTCTACTTCTGAAATATTTTGAACATCTTCATGGAAAGGATTGACCTGAAGCACATTTTGTTCTTTCTCACTACCCCTGACAGGATTTTCCCTTCTTGGACTTATACAGGACGTCCATACGGTCCTAATTAGTTGTGATATCTTTGGACTGCACAACAGGCTACAACCTTTGGTGAGAAGGAAGCCCGAAGTTATCTCACAGATTGTACTACCCCCACTTTTGTGAAAACGCCGCGGACTATGCATTGGCCATGGGTGAAGTCCAATGAAGCTAATAATAACTGCATACATTTCATTCTTGTCCATGAGGAGCCCATCTTCCCCCTGAAACTAAGATGCTACTGCTGCCGATATCTATTCGCGGTCATGCTTCTATCAATGCAATTATAAAGTTTGATGAGAGAGACTGCAACAAACATTGAAGTACTAGTTTTTCCGTCTTTTTGTAATTTCTCTCACAGCCTTTACGCTCATACGACATTGGCAAAACTCTTCTGCAAAACATTCTATTTTAATGTCACGATATTTAGCATAATTGCTGCTTCATCTGGGAATGCTCGTCTTTTTGTTACAAGACGTATTTCGTTATTTAGTTATTTATTAAAATGGTTGTCCTCATCAGTGCACTGAGTTTCACGAATATGATGCTGTTTGACATTATTGTAACTGATTAAACACATATGCAATTATGTAACATTTTCTAAAAATCAACAAATCAGTTTCTTCTTGAACACAGACAAGATTTATTACAAGGAATGTACACGCATTCTTTCTTCTTGATTTCTAATCAAGCTGGAATTTTAGATATGATGACACGTGTGGATGTCCTTTTTGCTTTGTATGTTAAGATTGTTTTTCTACAGTTTGTTTTCATCACAGTTCCCTGCTTTTGTGTGAGAACAGATTTCTCTCGGCGCTCGTCGCGCGCATCGAAGTCCTTTTCTGTGGTCTTCATGGCATGCAGTGAGCTTTAAGTGCTTGGGCTTAGCGATCATTTCGGCTCCAGACGGTCGAGCCCCGTAAGGTGTCATTGGTAAATCGTGTGTTAGGACGGTGCCATCTCGGATTAAAAAGCATCACAAACGCTGAACAAGATCAAAGTCTGACGGATCATTCACTTCATTTTACAGTACTTTTTTTTTTTTTAGGCCCAGGCGATATCTAGCGATTCAATTGTTGTTTTCAGGTCATCAGGCACTTTTTCTGTCATGAGTTTTTACGATGCATCTTCATGTTTATAAAAAAATCCGTGTTGCTATAGAGTCATTCTCACCTCTGGATAAATGAAGATAGTAAAATATCCTTGAAATTATATCAGTATGAGAAAGCTAAAAAAACAAAAATAGTTTTTAAATCAAATAATTGCTTGAGCTTCCCGAACGTTAAACTTATGAACGGGGTTAACGTTAGCTCACTTCCCATGCTGGAGCTTCGACGGTGGCTGACATCTAGTCAGACTTTAATCTGGTGAGTTGTAACTCTTTTAGACCACTTAACCGAACGCAACTTAATCTGAATCAAAGCCCTTGAAAATTGTGTCAAAAAAAATAAAAAAAAAAAAAAATAAAAAAAAAAAAAAAAAAAAAAAAAAAAAAAAACAAAAAAAAAAAAAAAAAAAAAAAAAACAAATAAAAAAAAAAAAAAAAAAACAAAAAAAAAAAAAAATAAAAAAAAAAAAAAAAAAAAAACTAAAAAAAAAAAGAAAAAAAAAGTAATAAAAAAAAAACAAAAGTGTCAAATAAAAAAAAAAAAAAAAAAAATAAAAAAAAAAAAAAAAAAAAAAAATTAAAAAATCAAAAAAAAAGAAAAAAAAAAAAAAACAAAAAAAAAAAAACAAAACAAAAAAAAAAACAAAAAAAAAAAAAAAAAAAAAAAAAAAAAAAAAAACATAAAAAAAAAAAAAACTGCACCATGAGGGACTCAAAAAATTCGATTAACATATTGTTTCTTAAGTTGTAACGGCTGGATGGACTGAAGCCTTAAGTTATTACCACTCCTGACGTGCAGTGTAGCGTGCCGAATCTGTTCCCACCAGTTTTTAGTCTCAGTCTGCCGTTCGTACGTATACCGGAGAAGAAGAAAATTCACTGAGATAATCATTAGTGCAGCAGTTTACCTTTCACCTTCGTGAGGGAACATCAAACACTTCATAACTAAGAGACATCCACATAATTTACCTCATAAGCAAATCAGAAATGAAATGCAAAGCTTGCATAATCCAAAACGCTACATTTCCGTCGATTTGACTGCTAATTCTCAAGAGTGAATGCTTTTTTCTCTCTTACTGAGATGAACGATATTACTGTATATAAAGGAAATAGTTTCCTGCGCTTTATTGCGATCATTTACATTTTGACAGTAAGGTTTTGTTATATTTCGACATTTTCTGATGTGCAGTCACTCTTAACAAATTCTTATGTCTTCATTGCCGAGCAAAATGCTTGTGTGATGCAAATCGATAATATGATTGTCAGCATCACAGAGATAACTTGCCTTGTCTGCATGTTTGAGTCTAGAGATGATTTCCTCAATACTGGTGGTCACAGCCGAACTAGTCTCGAGGGGGAAAACACCACATTAAAACCGCACACAGTCCAGCAAATTTAGATTTGTGAGGAGTAGAGGCGGCGTGAATGATATTTCCATTTGAACGCGTTTATCACTAAGAAAAAATGAGTCAAAGATACGTACTTTTCACTTGACAGGGTCTGTCTGCAATCTGGCTGTTGAGTTCCTGACAGGAACTAATACTAACTAATACTGCAATGCGCGCGCTTGGCCAATCACACAAACCGAAGAGAGACGAATATCTATGTCAATCATCTATCGCTTGCCTCCATGGCATACAATAGCTGGAATAGAATTATGTCTGACCTCTAGACTGACAACCCACACGCAAGTGAATCTATTTCTGTGGTCAGAATAGTCAATTCACCCGACATTGAATGCTTGACCATCATAGTAGCAAATAACGCCGGACGACGAAGTTGTGCTTCGGCACGTCACGAACAAATCGCTAGTATTTTGGTAGATTGGTATTTTACCTTGGTAAAACTAAAAGAAATATGGATAACTTTAAAAGTCTTTGTTCGGCTGCAAGCTTCTATTTCTTTAGCGACAGCACACAATGCTCAATCAAGGCCTCTGAAAGAGAGGGAAACTGCATTACAATAACCGGAAGAAGAGTCAATGCAATACATGATAGTCACTCAAACATTCAGTGTCATAAAATGCTTGTATTTGCATTAAAATTCTTTATGATTAGCAAGGAATGTGAGGTCGCATGCAACAAAGACTTTGCAACGAATACAATTTCCTCAGCTTCAATCAGGATAAAGCTTATCAACGAAATGTCACACTCCGAATAGAGAAGTAGTACACGAAATGTTCTTTTTAACATATTTCATGTTGGTCTGGACCTGCACTCCACGCTAGCAATGAATGGCGTTTCGGGTAAGGATAACATCTTGATGAGCCTGAAAATACTTTCTAGAATACTTCAAGAATACCACGAAGGTCCATGGGACAGTTTTCATAAATTGGCTTTTTTCGACAGTACTTAGGGTATTTATAGAAAATTCATCACATGGTTTTCAGCGCTCTCTATTTCGTCTAAAACTACGTCCAGCTCCGCTCCATAAAGCTCAGTCCAGAATAGCCCGTACATGTCCGAAGTTGCGCAACTTCTACCACTTTCATGAAAATTTATTCTACCGGGAAATATTTGGTACAATATAGCTTACCTTAGTATCTGTCTGTGTCCTCCGTCACTGCAAGTTACATGCGAATAAATGATACAGTTGAAAGCTTCTGTCCATGATAATCACGTTAATAACATAATATTTTATTTATCAAATCCAGCAACAGGTGCTACCACCACGAGACATGGACATCGGATACCGCATTAAGTGGTTGCAGAATGCAATCCACCCTCCAGGTGCCTGAATTAAGGTTAAAGCAGTGTCTTTCTGGCTTATTCACGCTCTCGAAGGATAGTACGGTTGCCTTGTGGTTAGAGGGTGTGCTTGCTCCAATGTCGCTGGTTCGAACCCACCCACGACTGATGAGACCCAACTAGCCGAAACGCGCCATGTCTCATGGTTTTATCAATGCGAAGTTACTTGTTAAAAGTAAAATGCGTTTTCTATCAGGATATCATTCAGCATAATCGGCTACATTCACTTTCAAACCTTCAATCATTTCATTTTGAAGCATCAAGTAAATCTAGGAATACGATAGCTTCTTTGAAAATACAGTATGTATTCAAACATAAAGTAACGAATGATTGCTACTATAACCGAAACGAAAATTAGCAGGATCGTAGAACTGCATTCACCGGATTGACTTGACTTTATGAAGATTTTCAGTTCATCACCATAAACACGAATATTAGATGATTGGGACTAGTTGCAGATATATTACATCTGTTCTGTCTTATGTAAGGTTTTCTGAAAGAAGTATTTAGAATAAGACACTGATAGTTGTGGATGAGATGAAAATGGAGGGTCAAAGGCTGGTCGGCAGGTAGACTAGAAAACAACAATCTAAATTGGTTGCAACGACTAATCCACTACTGTAGCTGTGTAAGCTTGTAATTCTCTTCGTCCGCTTCCTGGATGTCATCGATTTTTTTAAAACTCGCATCGTGATTTTAACTTAATTTGAGTGTGCGTGATATGTTGATCCAAAAATAACGAAAAAAAATCTGATTGCCCTTGCATGCGGGAGCTACGGAAAGATCTTGACTTTTACTTGATTGGTTGTTTATCTGCTTGCAATTCTGCTAATGGATTAAGTAAGTTTCAATAGTTTAGGAATGAAGTAATTCTACTAGATTAAAGTCCAATATGAAGTTTAAGCGTAAAATTTATTCTTGGGTGCGCTTTGCGGAGTGAATTAGATGGTGAAAGCATTCCAGATCTTGCGTCACAAAATTCTTGCATTGAAATTGGCGCCAATACAAGCCAACTTCACCTTTGAGCGAGAATTTGCTGAGAAAAGTAAAAGCTGGTTAAAGATGTATGCTATTAAGAGTCTCTATCTCGGAAATCAAGTTTTGATTGTAACATTGCCTCACCTATATACTGAAGTAAAGGTATAAATCTTATAAATGAAGCACGCGAGTATACGATATCATGTTGCACTTGCGACCGCAAAGAAACACCGTTAGGCCAACAAATCTCTAACAGTTTCATTCACCCATTGGAATTTGCTTGTCACCAACAACTCACTATCGGTAAGTCTGTTTCTGTGCAATCGAACCCAATTTTTAACCACATGTAACCAAAGGCTCAAATAGATCCGCCTATAGGAAGCATTATAAGCGACAACCGTGCACGCACGGTAGAAAAATGACTTAGAGACATTCCAGATTAAAAGTCATCCTGATAAGAGGATAACAAAGAAATGTAATTTTACCGGAAACCTTCTGTCTGCCATCCCCATTGGACTTTACAAGGCATATTTTCTATGATCGTGTCTGACCCAGAACGAGGAAACCGGGAAGAAACCTCAGCAGAGACGCGCAGATTTGGTGTAATCATCATTTTTCGAAAGTCTCAAGTTCGGGCCTCGTTCCCTGCAAGAAGAATTTGTTCTTTCTTCCGAACTATATGTATGAAGTGAAATAGCAAATTTTTTGTCATAATCCAAAGATCCCAACAGAATTTTTGAATGTCAGTTTAATGGAATGATTTTATTCTCTCATCACAAACCTCACTATGGCTTCTGTGTAGATATTTAAAACCTCTCAAGCCAAATGAAATATCAAATTGGAAGAACAAATATTTTGAACAGTAGGAACGAAGACTGATTAGTCGCTTTTTTGTGCGGATCCAGTGAAGAATATACTGTAGCCTTTTAAGTTTCTTGCGTGTTCACTATTGTCGAGCTATTCACTGCAGACCTTGCGTGCTCATTCCTGTTCCTTCTAAGTAATTTTCATTACAGTTCATTACATTACATTCGTTACAAAAATTTTAGCGGTAACGATAAAGAAACGATGGCAGACAATTTAATTACTGATAAGACTGAATTATTTTGAATCAAAATAAGATTTCAATTGCTCTATAATCAGTTTGTGGTCA
>CAJQUW010014647.1:0-142146 GCA_907163375.1 Prostheceraeus crozeri | reverse complement strand
CTGGCCGGCACACCACGACAGACTACAACCTCTGTCGTTCCAGAGGGGGGGACGTCAGCGATGGCGGCCATCTTGCGCTATCTGGTGTTTGTCACTTCCTTACTACTAATGAACATCAACATGCATTTGATTCAATCAAGAAAGCACTTGCCGATTCACTTGCCTTAACCTATCCAGATCCTAATTCTCATGCATTCACTGTAACAACCGACGCCTCTATGACTGCAATAGGAAGTGCATTACATCAGACAATAGAAGACGAATCCAGACCTATCGCATTTTTCTCCGCTAAATTGACAGCTACCGAACAGAGATACTCCACTTTCGATCGCGAATTGCTAGCTATATACCGATCAATACAACATTTCCAAAAGTACATTGAATGACAAAATGTAACGATATTTACCGATCACAAACCGATAGTTTCTGCTTTCAAGTCAAAACAGTCTCTGAAGAATTCTTGCCCTCGGCGTGACAGACATTTTGCTTATATTCTCGAATCATGTGATGACGTTATTCATGTTGCCGGATCAGACAATGTGGTTGCCGATACCTTATCCCGCCCAGTCTCAGCAATTTCAGTCACCCTTACTGACCTACCTGCGATCGCCGAAGCTCAACAGAATGATTCCCATCTCTCAAGTCTACGTGAAAAGCATCCGCATCGATTCAAAGCCTACCCTACCGTAGTCAACAGATCTATTGTGATGTTAGTAGTCCATACCCAAGACCTTATGTCAGCAATGTAAGCCAACGAACTGAAATAATCCGAGAATTTCATGAACTGTGCCATCCCAGCTGGAAAAGGACCTCCTCGCTTATCAAGTCTAGATATTGCTGGCCTGAAATGGATAGAACCATCAAAGAATTTTGCAAGCATTGTGAAATATGCCAGAGAAACAAAGTTACTACTCATATCCGATCGGCTCCAACAAAATTCTGCCTTCCGATTCGAATCAGTTCATATAGACTTAGTCGGCCCACTACCCTCCAGTGGTCCACACAGTTTCCGATATTTGCTGACAATGATTGATCGAGAAACAAAGTGGTTGGAAGCTGCTCCTCTAGTTGACATCACTACCGAAACGATAGCAACAGCTTTCTTAGAAACATGGATTAGTCGTTTTGGTGTACCTTTGCATGTCATTACCGACAGAGGATCCCAATTTGAATCTGAATTGTTCCAACGACTCAGTAACAAGATTGGATTTGTACGATTGAGAACAACGGCATATCATCCTCAAGCAAACGGATACATTGAAAGAAGACATAGAATGATAAAGCAAGCTCTACGTGGAACTTCAACTAATTGGACAAGTTATCTGCCTTCGATTCTCATGGCTTTACGATTACTGCCATCAAACAACGGAATATCTCCCCTCTATGCAGTAACTGGCACCCAAGCTATGACACTATTCCTCAAGAACCCTTGCCTGTAGATGATCAATTCCTACACAAAATCAAACAGCACATTGAAAAAGAATTACAAAACAGTTCTGATAGATCCCACCCTGTATTACCGCCTTCTGTGGAAACTCCTACTCAATTAGTCAACGCCACTCACGTGTGGCTTCGTGTGGATAGAGTCAGGAAACCACTAGAAGCGCCTTATCAAGGTCCATATTTTCTCAAGAAGATTACCGGAAAAACAGCTCATATTGTGATGAACGGAAATGAACAAACTGTGTCTATTGACCGACTCAAACGTGCTACAATCCGACCTAAAGCAGAACTCAACTGTGACTCTTCAAACCCAACTGTGAACTCTCAAACCAAACCTCATGATTCTCAACTCCCTGAAATCTCCGAATCTCAACCTGATGTCATAAACCCACTACCTTCTCAAACTAAAGACAGCATTCTTAACCCGAATTCCAACAGTCCTTTTTCTGATCTCCCACAGACTACTCGTTCAGGTCGCAAAGTCCGCTTTTCTGGTGATCCTCAACTCTATTATTTTACACCGTAGCTCCGCTTTAAAAAGGGGAGCTGTTAGTGGAGCAGCTTATAGGTTAAATCGTGCAAATTATGATACAAGCATGAAACTTCGCATGGGTGTACTCAACACATATCTAAGCAATTCCACCCGATGAGCCACTTAAAATTCGACCTTATTTCAAAATGGCGGCCATTTTTCAAAATTGCCGTAGCAACGACCCCTAGGAGCCTGGTAACAGCATTATAGTGGTCATTTTCAGGCATTTTAAGAAATGTTAAGGGGCACAAATATATAGCATTAGTATTTGAATAACATTTGAGTAAGTTTCTGACCTAGCAACGGTTGCTAAGGACGCTAAAAAACAATAAAAGTGTGAATTTCTCTGATTTTCCTTAGCAACGGCCCACTTATCGTTAATTGATATGGATGAAATTTGATATATAGTGTAATCAACTATATTAAAGCATAAAAATGTTGTAATGATTAAGTATCACTTACGTACTGGTTGCTAGGGTCCTGATAAATGCATAGCAACAACCATTTGCAGGTAATTTCAACATTGTTTTCAGCATTTTCTCTAACAACGACCAATCTATAAATTTTACAAGCCTGGTTTTGAGACGGTTGCTAGGGCCACAATATGCAAGATGGCCATCCATTTTACTTTGATTGTAAATTATATTTTTAAATTTGCATTTATGACACCCATAAATGTTGATGTAATTATGGGTCCAAAAGTTGTCATAGCCGGGAGTGAGAGTGGGGATAAGCTCCCACTGTCTAAAAAATGCTCTCAGTGGCGTGCGACTCAAACAGCCTCTGACAACTGAAGTCCAGCTCGTGTAGCCTGCTCGAGTGGCTTATAGACATAAGCCCGGCGGACCTGCTTTCTACTAACACGAGAAGGGGCGAAGGCGGGTCACTGGCGCCTTAAAACCAGTTGCTTCGGGTAGATGGGGCTCGTTAGCCTTGGAAGGCAGCTCATCTAGGGGAAGGAAAACCTTGATTTCAAACCTCCGCTGCCTTGCGGCATACCCATTTGTGGGAAAGGCTTCTGGTATCAATTGAGGAGACTTGCAAGTCCAACGGTGAAACAGACGGTAGAGGGACACAAATGACTGTGAAGACAAAAGAAGCAAGATGAGTGATTGTCAGGCACTACCAAGGCACATTGGTGACATCAATGCTGTGAAACCCAGCATGGGGTTCAGTGTCAGCTAGGTTAATTGTGTCAGCATCTTCATGCAACTGCAATAACGTAGTATCCCAAATGCTGCCTAATCAACCCCAGAAAAACTAGGCAGCCGCACCTGAATTGACAAGACGTGCCAGCGCGGGACAGCCGAGCCAAGGATAATGGGGTTATAATTATCCGGATGGTGTACAGATCGCACGGGACTTATGACACTGGATGAACGATCGGACTAAGTGTAGGGCTACAGCATGAACTTAGTTGAATCCCATACAAGATAGTGTCCAATACACAATTACGAGTATAATAAACATTCTAGGGTGGTAAAAGGATAGCCCCTCGGCCCTTAATGTTTCACTGAAAATGGATTCAAGCTCTCAGGTAATACGCGCCAACTGGGCTAAGTGTTGCCTCTGTCAAGTGGACAAAAAAGAAAAGCTCAGATGTCCCCAAACGAACCCTGCTAAATCCGAAACTAGTGGCTATACTACCTTGGCACGTAATATTCCCTTATTTCATTCACTTAATGCTCTTCCTCTGAAGCTCGACCCTCGAAGACTTGACACAGGTGAAGGTATTTTCAAGACTCTGGAAGAGAAAAATGCAAAGTATCATGACAGTTGCAATCGTCTATTCTGCAATACAAAACTGGAACGAGCTCAAAAGAGCGTAACTTCTGCTCAAGGGGCTACGAAGGACGAGGCTGTGAGAAACAAAGTATCTCGAAAAAATATAGCCCAAAGAAGCAAAGCGGAATGTTTTCTGTGTGAAACACAGGGAGGTGAGTAGTAAGCAAGTGACAAACACTCGACCGGCGCCCCCCCCTCTGGAACGGCAGAGTGTCGTGGTCGGCCGCCGTGGTGCTTCGGGTCTGAGTCCCCCCCCCTCTGGAACGACAGAGTCTGTCGTGGTGTGCCGGCCAGGTGGGTTCCCAACATGTTCGCTGACTCCCCCCCCCCTCTGCAACGACAGAGTGTGAGACTCGGATGTGTTGGTCTCGTATGGGTTGACGTGACCGACCGCCTAGGTTGACGTGGCCGACCGCCTAGGTTGACGTGGGCGACCGTCTAGGTTGACGTGGGCGACCGTCTAGGTTGTCGTGGATGGTGAAATGGCTGCCAGATTCGGATTCAGCGTAAAATTCTGCATCGGTAGGGTGAGTTTCAAGGCAATTGGCGAGAAAAAATTTTTCTTCAAAATTTTAACAGAGTTAGAATTTGGGACGTTTTGGTGTGTAGCGCCCAAACGAAGCATCGGATGAGAAAACGGAGGCCAGATTCGGAATCTCCGTGAAATTTTGGGTTAGGAAGGATGTTTCCAGCGAAATCGGAGAGAAAAAATTTTCGGCTGACGTCCCCCTCCCCCCCCTCTGGACAGCTTGCTTCGATTTTGGCTTCTAGTGGACGGATTTTGTCGTGCGATAGCTCGTTTGAAAGCTAAGAGTGAGACAAATTCAGTGAAAGAATCGGCTTGTTCCTATCTGTCTTCGTTTAGATGTGAGACGCCATTTAAGATTTTGGGACATTGGTGAAAAACGACAGAGTTAGAATTTGGGACGTTTTGGGCTCTAGCTTCAAAACGAAGCATCGGATTGGAAAACGGATTTCAGATTTGGAATCAGCGTGAAATTCTTTATCTGTATAGTGAGTTTCAAGGCAATCGGCGAGAAAAAATTTTCAACATTTTTCGAAAAAACGACAGAGTTAGAATTTGGGACGTTTTGGTGTGTAGCGCCCAAACGAAGCATCGGATGAGAAAACGGAGGCCAGATTCGGAATCTACGTGAAATTTTGGGTTAGGAAGGATGTTTCCAGCGAAATCGGAGAGAAAAAATTTTCGGCTGACGTCCCCCCCCCCTCTGGACAGCTTGCTTCGATTTTGGCTTCCAGTGGACGGATTTTGTCGTGCGATAGCTCGTTTGAAAGCTAAGAGTGAGACAAATTCAGTGAAAGAATCGGCTTGTTCCTATCTGTCTTCGTTTAGATGTGAGACGCCATTTAAGATTTTCGGACATTGGCGAAAAACGACAGAGTTAGAATTTGGGACGTTTTGGGCTGTAGCTTCAAAACGAAGCATCGGATTGGAAAACGGATTTCAGATTTGGAATCAGCGTGAAATTCTTTATCTGTATGGTGAGTTTCAAGTCAATCGGAGAGAAAAAATTTTCAACATTTTTCGAAAAAACGACAGAGTTAGAATTTTTGCGATGGCTGCCTACTGTAGAGCCAAAACGAAGCATCGGATGGGAAAACGGAGGCCAGATTCGGATTCAGCGTCAAATTCTACATGGAAATGGTGTATTTCCAGCTCAATCGGAGAGAAAAAATTTTCACTGACGTCCCCCCCCTCTGGACAGCTTGCTTTGATTTTGGCTTCTAGTGGACGGATTTTGTCGTGCGATAGCTCGTTTGAAAGCTAAGAGTGAGACAAATTCAGTGAAAGAATCGGCTTGTTCCTATCTGTCTTCGTTTAGATGTGAGACGCCATTTAAGATTTTCGGACATTGGCGAAAAACGACAGAGTTAGAATTTGGGACGTTTTGGGCTGTAGCTTCAAAACGAAGCATCGGATGGGAAAACGGATTTCAGATTTGGAATCAGCGTGAAATTCTTTATCTGTATGGTGAGTTTCATGTCAATCGGAGAGTTTCAAGTCAATCGGAGAGAAAAATTTTCAACATTTTTCGGAAAAACGACAGTTAGAATTTTTGCGATGGCTGCCTACTGTAGAGCCAAAACGAAGCATCGGATGGGAAAACGGAGGCCAGATTCGGATTCAGCGTCAAATTCTACATGGAAATGGTGTATTTCTAGCTCAATCGGAGCACTAGAACCGGAGATAGACGGGATTTTTAGTGTTTGGATGATGGGTATTACGTCATCAGCTGATCGTCACACACTATATAAGCTGGGAACCGACGGAGACTTGTCATTTAGAGGAGAACGACTGTCAGAGGTAGGTCGTCTCTCTGAGCTCCGATGATAGCTTCGGACATTCCAAATTCCGAGTTTCTGTAAGAAACCGACTTAGAAAATTTCATTGCTGATATCAGCTAAGCCGTCAGACTTAGAGGTTCGCCAGGAGATGGCCTTCGTCTCCAGGCCATAAAAGACTCCAAAACTTTAAAGGCTTGTAACTTTGCTTCTACAAGTCCGTTTGACTTGATTCAAAAAAGGTTCGGTCGCTATTGACCTGCCCTAAGTGATAAACTACTTATAAAATTTCATAAGTAGTGCTAAAAAGTTGAAAATTTTAAATTCACTAGTTTTGGAGGTTTTCTGGGGTTTTCGACCCTGCTGAAGTCAATGAAAGCATTTTTAATGATGTCTGAGCCAGTCTTCTCATGGTATAAGCGGCTTTTCACTGAAAGCGAGCAAGACACGGAGAGTTTTGCTGTAATATTCCACTGACAGGGTGTTCCTTCGGGACGGCGGACGATGCCGTAGTGATAAGTGTGGCAAGGGAATGTGTCATATTTGAGACCGTAACCGCTGGGGCAACTCATGTTGGGCATTTGACACAGCTCTCAACGTAGCACTTTGAACGCCAATCGGTTGAGTCTTAGCTATCTTGTCATGGGTGGCCTCTAAACATCTCCATTGCAAAACGCTAGTGAATCAAGCACTCTACGGCTTGCTATCAAGCTGATCAAAGCAATAACTTGGAATGTTTCCTCAAGGTTTTCAAGTATGCTGAGTTCAAATCTGATATCATGTTTCAAATTTAACTAAGTCTAAGGCAGCTTTGAGGGGTTAGATCCCAGCTACTGTTCACTACCTTTGACTCGGCGTTCCTGTTACCACTTCGGGGCAGTGACAATGATGTCTTCAGCTGTAAATAGCGGGTATCGGGGAAGATCTCTCACTTCCCTAGTGATCAGTACAAGGCCTTCGGGCTGTCGACGGGATCGAGTGCCACTCACTACACTCAAATCTATCATTCCTCACTAAGTGTAAATTACTGACTATACATTTGTCCTGCTATCAGGTTATTTTTGACTTGCTATCTAGTTGAATAGTCTCTTGCTATCAAGAGATTCACTTCTACTCATAAAGCACATCATCGCTGTAATACCTCCTTTGCTCGAGCGTTCCTTCGGGACGGCGGGTACTGCCGTAGAGGGATTGTGTTGCACGGGTTGTTCGTCGTTTGTTAGACCGAAACCTCTGAGCCGTTGCTCATGTTGGGCGTTCGACTTCATACTCAACGTGACGCTTTCTCTCGCCAGGTCAGAGTACTTCAGCCATTCGACAAAGGTTAGTCTTTATGATATGGAGTAGAGTGAAATGTAATTCATTAGATGTCCCTTCAATGATTGCTCCCATGATAAACGTTGATGAGACAAATGAAATGATTCTCATCTTCCCTTTTCAATGATTGAAATCTACTAACACACTACCGTATAATCGGCCACTATGGGGCAAGACATGATAGAGCCTTCAATGCGCTTTGCCCTGGGCAGTCTTTAGACTGGCGAATACTATCATTAAGTTGAATCTGCTATCAGTCAACTTGAACGTTGCGTCGCATTAGAGGGGTATATAAACCACTGCCTCTCATTTCATTTCAATCATGCAGACGCCGAACAGTCAAGTCAGCTCTCCTCGCGGACCGCAGTTAAGGCCGCGAAATTTATTTGAGGAGTTTGTCAGGCTAGAGGAGCAAGACAGAGTTTTTAATAATCTTGCTCGGATTGGCAATCCGATGACAGCAACTGCTGTCAATCCAACGGAATGGCGCTACATTCCACTTTTTAGCCATGTACCAGTTAGTGTGGAAGTCGACAGTGCTACCAAAGAGAGAGTCAAAGACTCTCTCAGTAGAATTGGTAGGGTGTAAGATGACATTACTCCCGAGAACGAACCATCGGCTCTCTTAAGGGCCACCATTGGGCAAGACATGATAGAACCTCCTCGCGGTTTGCCCTGGGCAGTCTTCGGACTGGCGAATACTATCATTAAGTTGAATCTGCTATCAGTCAACTTGAACGTTGCAAATGAAGTTCGGTGTAATACTTCCTTTCGACGGGCGTTCCTGTAAAGGGCGGCGGTGAAACCCGTAGCTATGTATACCGCAAGGGACATTCGGCAATGGTCAATCTTGTTAAACCTCTCTGCGTCATGTTTGCAAGTGATTGCCTCTGTCTCAACGTAGTATGCATTCGCGCCAGGGCGACATTTAGCCAACTGTCGAAGGTTGCCTAAAACTTTCCATTGCATACGTTATGAGAACCATGAGTTCTACCTGTCTCTATCAATGAGACGAATTGATGAATGGAATGAAATGGGAGGACACTCACGCGCCACACGCAACATAACACACTTCTCTCTTTCGTAGTCTAACAAGCTCTTTACACATGGATCGCAGTCGATTGCTATCCCTGTATCAGAAGTGTAAGCTATCTTAATTTTATTTGACACTATTTCATCTATCATCATCGTCCATATGAAATGTTTTAAGATTTACAAGTTAGAAATAAAGTTTCAATAGTGTATGCGTTAGAAATAAAGGTGTAACTGTTTGTAAAAATAAGATCGCAAGATTTACTAGTTTACAAGTTAGACTAAGTGTAAATTAAAAATAAAATTATAACTGTTTCAAGAGTTTACAAGTTAGAAATTAAGTTTTAGCTGTTTGTATATCAAAATAAAGTTTCAAGAGTTTACAAGTTAGAAATAAAGTTTCAATAGTGTATATGTTAGAAATAAAGGTGTAACTGTTTGTAAAAATAAGATCGCAAGATTTACTAGTTTACAAGTTAGACTAAGTGTAAATTAAAAATAAAATTATAACTGTTTCAAGAGTTTACAAGTTAGAAATTAAGTTTTAGCTGTTTGTATATCAAAATAAAGTTTCAAGAGTTTACAAGTTAGAAATAAAGTTTCAATAGTGTATATGTTAGAAATAAAGGTGTAACTGTTTGTAAAAATAAGATCGCAAGATTTACTAGTTTACAAGTTAGACTAAGTGTAAATTAAAAATAAATTATAACTGTTCACGTGTTAAAGCGTTGATGCAACGATGAACAATTAATAAGCTGAAAAGTTTTAGATTCACTTTAACATTATCATATGTTTACAGATAGAAATGTATTACAGCAAAGCTACTTCATGAGTTAGTTTGCCAGGAGTGTATCATCTCAAACTTTTACTCGGGCGACATTTAGCCAACTGTCGAAGGTTGCCTAAAACTTTCCATTGCATACGTTATGAGAGCCATGAGTTCTACCTGTCTCTATCAATGAGACGAATTGATGAATGGAATGAAAGGGAGGACACTCACGCGCCACACGCAATATAACACACTTCTCTCTTCCGTAGTCTAACAAGCTCTTTACACATGGATCGCAGTCGATTGCTATCCCTGTATCAGAAGTGTAAGCTATCTTAATTTTATCTAACACTATTTCATCTATTATCATCATCGTCCATATGAAATGTTTTAAGATTTACAAGTTAGACTAAGCGTTCTACTATTTGTAAATGAAAGATATAGTTTCAACAGTTTACAGATTGAAAATAAAGTTTCAATAGTGTGTGTGTGTGTGTGTATGATAAGAATAAAGTTTTATCTGTTTGTATGTTAGAAATAGAATGAAGTTTCACCAGTTTACAAGTTAAGAATAAAGTTCTATCTGTTTATATGTTAGAAATAAAATAAAGTTTCAATAGTTTGCAAGTTAAAAATAAAGTTTCAACCGTTTACAAGTTTTAAAATAAAGTTTAAATAGTGTGCAAGATAAAAAATAAAGTTTGAACAGTTTACAAGCTGAAATAAAGTTTTAATAGTGTACACGTTGGAAATAAAGTTTTAATAGTTTATGTGCTTCAAAATAGAGTTATAACAGTTTATATGTTAGAAATAAAATGAAGTTTCATCAGTTTACAAGTTAAGAATAAAGTTCTATCTGTTTGTCTGATAGAAATAAAACAAAGTTTCAACCGTTTACAAGTTAAAAATAAAGTTTCAACAGTTTACAAGTTAAAATTAAAGCTTCAACAATTACAAGTTAAAAATAAAACTTCAAAAGTTTACCAGTTAGAAATAAAGTTTCATCAGTTTACAAGTCAAAATAAAGTTTCAACAGATTATAAGTTAAAAGAAAAGTTCCAATAGTATGTGCATTAGAAATAACGTTTCAGCTGTTTGTATGTTAGAAATAAGATAAAGTTTCAATTGTGTGTACGTTAGAAATAAAGTTCTATCTGTTTCTATGATAGAAATAAAACAAAGTTTCAACCGTTAACAAGTTAAAAATAAAGTTTCAAGAGTTTACAAGTTAAAACTAATGTTTCAATAGTGTATGTATGTTAAGAATAAAGTTAGAACAGTTTACAAGCTGAAATAAAGTTTTAATAGTGTACACGTTGGAAATAAAGTTTTAATAGTTTATGTGCTTCAAAATAGAGTTATAACAGTTTATATGTTAGAAATAAAGTTTCAACAGTCTACAAGTTAAAAATAAAATTATAACTGTTTCAAGAGTTTACAAGTTAGAAATTAAGTTTCAATGGTGTATGCGTTAGAAATAAAGTTTTAGCTGTTTGTATATCAAAATAAAGTTTCAAGAGTTTACAAGTTAGAAATAAAATGAAGGTTCACCAGTTTACAAGTTAAGAATGAAGTTCTATCTGTTTGTATGTTAGAAATAAAACAAAGTTTCAACCGTTAACAAGTTAAAAATAAAGTTTTAAGAGTTACAAGTTAAAACTAATGTTTCAATAGTGTGTGTATGTTAAGAATAAAGTTTTATCTGTTTGTATGTTAGAAATAGAATGAAGTTTCACCAGTTTACAAGTTAAGAATAAAGTTCTATCTGTTTATATGTTAGAAATAAAATAAAGTTTCAATAGTTTGCAAGTTAAAAATAAAGTTTCAACCGTTTACAAGTTTTAAAATAAAGTTTAAATAGTGTGCAAGATAAAAAATAAAGTTTGAACAGTTTACAAGCTGAAATAAAGTTTTAATAGTGTACACGTTGGAAATAAAGTTTTAATAGTTTATATGCTTCAAAATAGAGTTATAACAGTTTATATGTTAGAAATAAAATGAAGTTTCATCAGTTTACAAGTTAAGAATAAAGTTCTATCTGTTTGTCTGATAGAAATAAAACAAAGTTTCAACCGTTTACAAGTTAAAAATAAAGTTTCAACAGTTTACAAGTTAAAAATAAAGCTTCAACAATTACAAGTTAAAAATAAAGTTTCAAAAGTTTACCAGTTATAAATAAAGTTTCATCAGTTTACAAGTCAAAATAAAGTTTCAACAGATTATAAGTTAAAAGAAAAGTTCCAATAGTATGTGCATTAGAAATAACGTTTCAGCTGTTTGTATGTTAGAAATAAGATAAAGTTTCAATTGTGTGTACGTTAGAAATAAAGTTCTATCTGTTTCTATGATAGAAATAAAACAAAGTTTCAACCGTTAACAAGTTAAAAATAAAGTTTCAAGAGTTTACAAGTTAAAACTAATGTTTCAATAGTGTATGTATGTTAAGAATAAAGTTAGAACAGTTTACAAGCTGAAATAAAGTTTTAATAGTGTACACGTTGGAAATAAAGTTTTAATAGTTTATGTGCTTCAAAATAGAGTTATAACAGTTTATATGTTAGAAATAAAATGAAGTTTCATCAGTTTACAAGTTAAGAATAAAGTTCTATCTGTTTGTATGTTAGAAATAAAACAAAGTTTCAACCGTTAACAAGTTAAAAATAAAGTTTTAAGAGTTTACAAGTTTAACTAATGTTTCAATAGTGTGTGTATGTTAAGAATAAAGTTTTATCTGTTTGTATGTTAGAAATAGAATGAAGTTTCACCAGTTTACAAGTTACGAATAAAGTTCTATCTCTTTAAGTTTATAAGTTAAGAATAAAGTTCTATCTGTTTATATGTTAGAAATAGAATGAAGTTTCACCAGTTTACAAGTTAAGAATAAAGTTCTATCTGTTTATATGTTAGAAATAAAATAAAGTTTCAACAGTCTACAAGTTAAAAATAAAATTATAACTGTTTCAAGAGTTTACAAGTTAGAAATTAAGTTTCAATGGTGTATGCGTTAGAAATAAAGTTTTAGCTGTTTGTATATCAAAATAAAGTTTCAAGAGTTTACAAGTTAGAAATAAAATGAAGGTTCACCAGTTTACAAGTTAAGAATGAAGTTCTATCTGTTTGTATGTTAGAAATAAAACAAAGTTTCAACCGTTAACAAGTTAAAAATAAAGTTTTAAGAGTTACAAGTTAAAACTAATGTTTCAATAGTGTGTGTATGTTAAGAATAAAGTTTTATCGGTTTGTATGTTAGAAATAGAATGAAGTTTCACCAGTTTACAAGTTAAGAATAAAGTTCTATCTGTTTATATGTTAGAAATAAAATAAAGTTTCAATAGTTTGCAAGTTAAAAATAAAGTTTCAATAGTTTACAAGTTTTAAAATAAAGTTTAAATAGTGTGCAAGATAAAAAATAAAGTTTGAACAGTTTACAAGCTGAAATAAAGTTTTAATAGTGTACACGTTGGAAATAAAGTTTTAATAGTTTATGTGCTTCAAAATAGAGTTATAACAGTTTATATGTTAGAAATAAAATGAAGTTTCATCAGTTTACAAGTTAAGAATAAAGTTCTATCTGTTTGTATGATAGAAATAAAACAAAGTTTCAACCGTTTACAAGTTAAAATAAAGTTTCACCAGTGTACAAGTTAGAAATAAAGTTTCAATAGTGTATATGTTAGAAATAAAGTTTTAGCTGTTTGTATATGAAAAACTAAGTTTCAAGAGTTTACAAGTTAAAAAATAAAGTTTCAATGGTGTATACGTTAGAAATAAAGTTTTAGCTGTTTGTATATCAAAATAAAGTTTCAAGAGTTTACAAGTTAGAAATAAAGTTTCAACAGTGTGCACATTAAGAATAAAGTTTCAATAGTGTGTATGTTAAGAATAAAGTTCTATCTGTTTATATGTTAGAAATAAAAATGAAGGTTCATCAGTTTACAAGTTAAGAATAAAGTTTTATCTGTTTGTATGTTAGAAATAAAATAAAGTTTCGACCGTTAACAAGTTAAAAATAAAGTTTCAGATTAAAATAAAGTTTCAATAGTGTGTATGATGGAAATAAAGTTTAAGCGCTTTGTGCGTCAGAAATAAAGTTTCAACCGTTTACAAGTTAAAAATAAAGTTTCAACAGTGTGTACGTTAAGAATAAAGTTCTATCTGTTTATATGTTAGAAATAAAAATAAAGGTTCACCAGTTTGCAAGTTAAGAATAAAGTTTTATCTGCTTGCATGTCAGAAATGAAATAAAGTTTCACCAGTTTAAAAGTTAAGAATAAAGTTTCACCAGTTTAAAAGTTAAGAATAAAGTTTCAATAGTGTGTATGTTAAGAATAAAGTTCTATCTGTTTATATGTTAGAAATAAAATGAAGTTTCAATAGTGTGTATGTTAAGAATAAAGTTCTATCTGTTTATATGTTAGAAATAAAATGAAGGTTCACCAGTTTACAAGTTAAGAATAAATTTTATCTGCTTGTATGTTAGAAATAAAATAAAGTTTCACCGATTTACAAGTTAAAAAATAAAGTTTCAATAGTTAACACGTTAAAAATAAAGTTTCAATAGTGTGTATGTTAAGAATAAAGTTCTATCTGTTTGTATATTAGAAAGAAATGAAGGTTCATCAGTTTACAAATTAATAATAAAGTTTTATCTGTTTGTATGTTAGAAATAAAACATAGTTTCAACCGTTGACAAGTTAAAAATAAAGTTTCAATAGTTTGCGAGTTAAAACTAATGTTTCAATAGTGCGTATGTTAAGAATAAAGTTTTATCTGTTTGTATGTTAGAAATAAAATGAAGCTTCGCCAGTTTACAAGTTTAGAATAAAGTTTTATCAGCTTGTATGTTAGAAATAAAATGAAGTTTCACCAGTTTACAAATTAAAAATAAAGTTTCAATAGTGTGTATGTTAGAAATAAAGTTTCAACCGTTTACAAGTTAAAATAAAGTTTCAACAGTGTCTACGTTAGAAATAAAGTTTTATCTGTTTGTAAAGTTCGATCGTAGGATTTACTAGTTTGCAAGTTAGACTCAGCATTCTACTAGTTGTAAATGAAAATAACGTTTCAACAGTTTACAGATTAAAATAAAGTTTCAATAGTGTGTATGATGGAAATAAAGTTTAAGCGCTTTGTGCGTTAGAAATAAAGTTTCAGCCGTTGACAAGTTAAAAATAAAGTTTCAACAGTGTGTACGTTAGAAATAAAGTTTCAACAGTTTACAAGTTGAAAAATAAAGTTTCAACAGTGTGTACGTTAGAAATAAATGAAAGTAAGAACTTCATCGTATGAGTATTCAAAACATGTTTTGTAAATCAAATGTGTGTAGTCCTGACATGATAGAATCAAGCTTGACAAACGCGTTTGTCAAGTTCATTTGATTCTATCATGTCAGGACTACACACATTTGATTTACAAAACATGTTTTGAATACTCATACGATGAAGTTCTTACTTTCATTTATTTCTAACGTACACACTGTTGAAACTTTATTTTTCAACTTGTAAACTGTTGAAACTTTATTTCTAACGTACACACTGTTGAAACTTTATTTTTAACTTGTCAACGGCTGAAACTTTATTTCTAACGCACAAAGCGCTTAAACTTTATTTCCATCATACACACTATTGAAACTTTATTTTAATCTGTAAACTGTTGAAACGTTATTTTCATTTACAACTAGTAGAATGCTGAGTCTAACTTGCAAACTAGTAAATCCTACGATCGAACTTTACAAACAGATAAAACTTTATTTCTAACGTAGACACTGTTGAAACTTTATTTTAACTTGTAAACGGTTGAAACTTTATTTCTAACATACACACTATTGAAACTTTATTTTTAATTTGTAAACTGGTGAAACTTCATTTTATTTCTAACATACAAGCTGATAAAACTTTATTCTAAACTTGTAAACTGGCGAAGCTTCATTTTATTTCTAACATACAAACAGATAAAACTTTATTCTTAACATACGCACTATTGAAACATTAGTTTTAACTCGCAAACTATTGAAACTTTATTTTTAACTTGTCAACGGTTGAAACTATGTTTTATTTCTAACATACAAACAGATAAAACTTTATTATTAACTTGTAAACTGATGAACCTTCATTTCTTTCTAATATACAAACAGATAGAACTTTATTCTTAACATACACACTATTGAAACTTTATTTTTAACGTGTTAACTATTGAAACTTTATTTTTTAACTTGTAAATCGGTGAAACTTTATTTTATTTCTAACATACAAGCAGATAAAATTTATTCTTAACTTGTAAACTGGTGAACCTTCATTTTATTTCTAACATATAAACAGATAGAACTTTATTCTTAACATACACACTATTGAAACTTCATTTTATTTCTAACATATAAACAGATAGAACTTTATTCTTAACATACACACTATTGAAACTTTATTCTTAACTTTTAAACTGGTGAAACTTTATTCTTAACTTTTAAACTGGTGAAACTTTATTTCATTTCTGACATGCAAGCAGATAAAACTTTATTCTTAACTTGCAAACTGGTGAACCTTTATTTTTATTTCTAACATATAAACAGATAGAACTTTATTCTTAACGTACACACTGTTGAAACTTTATTTTTAACTTGTAAACGGTTGAAACTTTATTTCTGACGCACAAAGCGCTTAAACTTTATTTCCATCATACACACTATTGAAACTTTATTTTAATCTGAAACTTTATTTTTAACTTGTTAACGGTCGAAACTTTATTTTATTTCTAACATACAAACAGATAAAACTTTATTCTTAACTTGTAAACTGATGAACCTTCATTTTTATTTCTAACATATAAACAGATAGAACTTTATTCTTAACATACACACTATTGAAACTTTATTCTTAATGTGCACACTGTTGAAACTTTATTTCTAACTTGTAAACTCTTGAAACTTTATTTTGATATACAAACAGCTAAAACTTTATTTCTAACGTATACACCATTGAAACTTTATTTTTTAACTTGTAAACTCTTGAAACTTAGTTTTTCATATACAAACAGCTAAAACTTTATTTCTAACATATACACTATTGAAACTTTATTTCTAACTTGTACACTGGTGAAACTTTATTTTAACTTGTAAACGGTTGAAACTTTGTTTTATTTCTATCATACAAACAGATAGAACTTTATTCTTAACTTGTAAACTGATGAAACTTCATTTTATTTCTAACATATAAACTGTTATAACTCTATTTTGAAGCACATAAACTATTAAAACTTTATTTCCAACGTGTACACTATTAAAACTTTATTTCAGCTTGTAAACTGTTCAAACTTTATTTTTTATCTTGCACACTATTTAAACTTTATTTTAAAACTTGTAAACTATTGAAACTTTATTTTTAACTTGCAAACTATTGAAACTTTATTTTATTTCTAACATATAAACAGATAGAACTTTATTCTTAACTTGTAAACTGGTGAAACTTCATTCTATTTCTAACATACAAACCGATAAAACTTTATTCTTAACATACACACACTATTGAAACATTAGTTTTAACTTGTAACTCTTAAAACTTTATTTTTAACTTGTTAACGGTTGAAACTTTGTTTTATTTCTAACATACAAACAGATAGAACTTCATTCTTAACTTGTAAACTGGTGAACCTTCATTTTATTTCTAACTTGTAAACTCTTGAAACTTTATTTTGATATACAAACAGCTAAAACTTTATTTCTAACGCATACACCATTGAAACTTAATTTCTAACTTGTAAACTCTTGAAACAGTTATAATTTTATTTTTAACTTGTAGACTGTTGAAACTTTATTTTATTTCTAACATATAAACAGATAGAACTTTATTCTTAACTTGTAAACTGGTGAAACTTCATTCTATTTCTAACATATAAACAGATAGAACTTTATTCTTAACTTATAAACTTAAAGAGATAGAACTTTATTCGTAACTTGTAAACTGGTGAAACTTCATTCTATTTCTAACATACAAACAGATAAAACTTTATTCTTAACATACACACACTATTGAAACATTAGTTAAACTTGTAAACTCTTAAAACTTTATTTTTAACTTGTTAACGGTTGAAACTTTGTTTTATTTCTAACATACAAACAGATAGAACTTTATTCTTAACTTGTAAACTGATGAAACTTCATTTTATTTCTAACATATAAACTGTTATAACTCTATTTTGAAGCACATAAACTATTAAAACTTTATTTCCAACGTGTACACTATTAAAACTTTATTTCAGCTTGTAAACTGTTCTAACTTTATTCTTAACATACATACACTATTGAAACATTAGTTTTAACTTGTAAACTCTTGAAACTTTATTTTTAACTTGTTAACGGTTGAAACTTTGTTTTATTTCTATCATAGAAACAGATAGAACTTTATTTCTAACGTACACACAATTGAAACTTTATCTTATTTCTAACATACAAACAGCTGAAACGTTATTTCTAATGCACATACTATTGGAACTTTTCTTTTAACTTATAATCTGTTGAAACTTTATTTTGACTTGTAAACTGATGAAACTTTATTTCTAACTGGTAAACTTTTGAAACTTTATTTTTAACTTGTAATTGTTGAAGCTTTAATTTTAACTTGTAAACTGTTGAAACTTTATTTTTAACTTGTAAACGGTTGAAACTTTGTTTTATTTCTATCAGACAAACAGATAGAACTTTATTCTTAACTTGTAAACTGATGAAACTTCATTTTATTTCTAACATATAAACTGTTATAACTCTATTTTGAAGCATATAAACTATTAAAACTTTATTTCCAACGTGTACACTATTAAAACTTTATTTCAGCTTGTAAACTGTTCAAACTTTATTTTTTATCTTGCACACTATTTAAACTTTATTTTAAAACTTGTAAACGGTTGAAACTTTATTTTTAACTTGCAAACTATTGAAACTTTATTTTATTTCTAACATATAAACAGATAGAACTTTATTCTTAACTTGTAAACTGGTGAAACTTCATTCTATTTCTAACATACAAACAGATAAAACTTTATTCTTAACATACACACACTATTGAAACATTAGTTTTAACTTGTAACTCTTAAAACTTTATTTTTAACTTGTTAACGGTTGAAACTTTGTTTTATTTCTAACATACAAACAGATAGAACTTCATTCTTAACTTGTAAACTGGTGAACCTTCATTTTATTTCTAACTTGTAAACTCTTGAAACTTTATTTTGATATACAAACAGCTAAAACTTTATTTCTAACGCATACACCATTGAAACTTAATTTCTAACTTGTAAACTCTTGAAACAGTTATAATTTTATTTTTAACTTGTAGACTGTTGAAACTTTATTTCTAACATATAAACTGTTATAACTCTATTTTGAAGCACATAAACTATTAAAACTTTATTTCCAACGTGTACACTATTAAAACTTTATTTCAGCTTGTAAACTGTTCTAACTTTATTCTTAACATACATACACTATTGAAACATTAGTTTTAACTTGTAAACTCTTGAAACTTTATTTTTAACTTGTTAACGGTTGAAACTTTGTTTTATTTCTATCATAGAAACAGATAGAACTTTATTTCTAACGTACACACAATTGAAACTTTATCTTATTTCTAACATACAAACAGCTGAAACGTTATTTCTAATGCACATACTATTGGAACTTTTCTTTTAACTTATAATCTGTTGAAACTTTATTTTGACTTGTAAACTGATGAAACTTTATTTCTAACTGGTAAACTTTTGAAGTTTTATTTTTAACTTGTAATTGTTGAAGCTTTAATTTTAACTTGTAAACTGTTGAAACTTTATTTTTAACTTGTAAACGGTTGAAACTTTGTTTTATTTCTATCAGACAAACAGATAGAACTTTATTCTTAACTTGTAAACTGATGAAACTTCATTTTATTTCTAACATATAAACTGTTATAACTCTATTTTGAAGCACATAAACTATTAAAACTTTATTTCCAACGTGTACACTATTAAAACTTTATTTCAGCTTGTAAACTGTTCAAACTTTATTTTTTATCTTGCACACTATTTAAACTTTATTTTAAAACTTGTAAACGGTTGAAACTTTATTTTTAACTTGCAAACTATTGAAACTTTATTTTATTTCTAACATATAAACAGATAGAACTTTATTCTTAACTTGTAAACTGGTGAAACTTCATTCTATTTCTAACATACAAACAGATAAAACTTTATTCTTAACATACACACACACACACACACACTATTGAAACTTTATTTTCAATCTGTAAACTGTTGAAACTATATCTTTCATTTACAAATAGTAGAACGCTTAGTCTAACTTGTAAATCTTAAAACATTTCATATGGACGATGATGATAATAGATGAAATAGTGTTAGATAAAATTAAGATAGCTTACACTTCTGATACAGGGATAGCAATCGACTGCGATCCATGTGTAAAGAGCTTGTTAGACTACGGAAGAGAGAAGTGTGTTATATTGCGTGTGGCGCGTGAGTGTCCTCCCTTTCATTCCATTCATCAATTCGTCTCATTGATAGAGACAGGTAGAACTCATGGCTCTCATAACGTATGCAATGGAAAGTTTTAGGCAACCTTCGACAGTTGGCTAAATGTCGCCCGAGTAAAAGTTTGAGATGATACACTCCTGGCAAACTAACTCATGAAGTAGCTTTGCTGTAATACATTTCTATCTGTAAACATATGATAATGTTAAAGTGAATCTAAAACTTTTCAGCTTATTAATTGTTCATCGTTGCATCAACGCTTTAACACGTGAACAGTTATAATTTATTTTTAATTTACACTTAGTCTAACTTGTAAACTAGTAAATCTTGCGATCTTATTTTTACAAACAGTTACACCTTTATTTCTAACATATACACTATTGAAACTTTATTTCTAACTTGTAAACTCTTGAAACTTTATTTTGATATACAAACAGCTAAAACTTAATTTCTAACTTGTAAACTCTTGAAACAGTTATAATTTTATTTTTAATTTACACTTAGTCTAACTTGTAAACTAGTAAATCTTGCGATCTTATTTTTACAAACAGTTACACCTTTATTTCTAACGCATACACTATTGAAACTTTATTTCTAACTTGTAAATCTTAAAACATTTCATATGGACGATGATGATAGATGAAATAGTGTCAAATAAAATTAAGATAGCTTACACTTCTGATACAGGGATAGCAATCGACTGCGATCCATGTGTAAAGAGCTTGTTAGACTACGAAAGAGAGAAGTGTGTTATGTTGCGTGTGGCGCGTGAGTGTCCTCCCATTTCATTCCATTCATCAATTCGTCTCATTGATAGAGACAGGTAGAACTCATGGTTCTCATAACGTATGCAATGGAAAGTTTTAGGCAACCTTCGACAGTTGGCTAAATGTCGCCCTGGCGCGAATGCATACTACGTTGAGACAGAGGCAATCACTTGCAAACATGACGCAGAGAGGTTTAACAAGATTGACCATTGCCGAATGTCCCTTGCGGTATACATAGCTACGGGTTTCACCGCCGCCCTTTACAGGAACGCCCGTCGAAAGGAAGTATTACACCGAACTTCATTTGCAACGTTCAAGTTGACTGATAGCAGATTCAACTTAATGATAGTATTCGCCAGTCCGAAGACTGCCCAGGGCAAACCGCGAGGAGGTTCTATCATGTCTTGCCCCATGGTGGCCCTTAAGAGAGCCGATGGTTCGTTCTCGGGAGTAATGTCATCTTACACCCTACCAATTCTACTGAGAGAGTCTTTGACTCTCTCTTTGGTAGCACTGTCGACTTCCACACTAACTGGTACATGGCTAAAAAGTGGAATGTAGCGCCATTCCGTTGGATTGACAGCAGTTGCTGTCATCGGATTGCCAATCCGAGCAAGATTATTAAAAACTCTGTCTTGCTCCTCTAGCCTGACAAACTCCTCAAATAAATTTCGCGGCCTTAACTGCGGTCCGCGAGGAGAGCTGACTTGACTGTTCGGCGTCTGCATGATTGAAATGAAATGAGAGGCAGTGGTTTATATACCCCTCTAATGCGACGCAACGTTCAAGTTGACTGATAGCAGATTCAACTTAATGATAGTATTCGCCAGTCTAAAGACTGCCCAGGGCAAAGCGCATTGAAGGCTCTATCATGTCTTGCCCCATAGTGGCCGATTATACGGTAGTGTGTTAGTAGATTTCAATCATTGAAAAGGGAAGATGAGAATCATTTCATTTGTCTCATCAACGTTTATCATGGGAGCAATCATTGAAGGGACATCTAATGAATTACATTTCACTCTACTCCATATCATAAAGACTAACCTTTGTCGAATGGCTGAAGTACTCTGACCTGGCGAGAGAAAGCGTCACGTTGAGTATGAAGTCGAACGCCCAACATGAGCAACGGCTCAGAGGTTTCGGTCTAACAAACGACGAACAACCCGTGCAACACAATCCCTCTACGGCAGTACCCGCCGTCCCGAAGGAACGCTCGAGCAAAGGAGGTATTACAGCGATGATGTGCTTTATGAGTAGAAGTGAATCTCTTGATAGCAAGAGACTATTCAACTAGATAGCAAGTCAAAAATAACCTGATAGCAGGACAAATGTATAGTCAGTAATTTACACTTAGTGAGGAATGATAGATTTGAGTGTAGTGAGTGGCACTCGATCCCGTCGACAGCCCGAAGGCCTTGTACTGATCACTAGGGAAGTGAGAGATCTTCCCCGATACCCGCTATTTACAGCTGAAGACATCATTGTCACTGCCCCGAAGTGGTAACAGGAACGCCGAGTCAAAGGTAGTGAACAGTAGCTGGGATCTAACCCCTCAAAGCTGCCTTAGACTTAGTTAAATTTGAAACATGATATCAGATTTGAACTCAGCATACTTGAAAACCTTGAGGAAACATTCCAAGTTATTGCTTTGATCAGCTTGATAGCAAGCCGTAGAGTGCTTGATTCACTAGCGTTTTGCAATGGAGATGTTTAGAGGCCACCCATGACAAGATAGCTAAGACTCAACCGATTGGCGTTCAAAGTGCTACGTTGAGAGCTGTGTCAAATGCCCAACATGAGTTGCCCCAGCGGTTACGGTCTCAAATATGACACATTCCCTTGCCACACTTATCACTACGGCATCGTCCGCCGTCCCGAAGGAACACCCTGTCAGTGGAATATTACAGCAAAACTCTCCGTGTCTTGCTCGCTTTCAGTGAAAAGCCGCTTATACCATGAGAAGACTGGCTCAGACATCATTAAAAATGCTTTCATTGACTTCAGCAGGGTCGAAAACCCCAGAAAACCTCCAAAACTAGTGAATTTAAAATTTTCAACTTTTTAGCACTACTTATGAAATTTTATAAGTAGTTTATCACTTAGGGCAGGTCAATAGCGACCGAACCTTTTTTGAATCAAGTCAAACGGACTTGTAGAAGCAAAGTTACAAGCCTTTAAAGTTTTGGAGTCTTTTATGGCCTGGAGACGAAGGCCATCTCCTGGCGAACCTCTAAGTCTGACGGCTTAGCTGATATCAGCAATGAAATTTTCTAAGTCGGTTTCTTACAGAAACTCGGAATTTGGAATGTCCGAAGCTATCATCGGAGCTCAGAGAGACGACCTACCTCTGACAGTCGTTCTCCTCTAAATGACAAGTCTCCGTCGGTTCCCAGCTTATATAGTGTGTGACGATCAGCTGATGACGTAATACCCATCATCCAAACACTAAAAATCCCGTCTATCTCCGGTTCTAGTGCTCCGATTGAGCTAGAAATACACCATTTCCATGTAGAATTTGACGCTGAATCCGAATCTGGCCTCCGTTTTCCCATCCGATGCTTCGTTTTGGCTCTACAGTAGGCAGCCATCGCAAAAATTCTAACTCTGTCGTTTTTCCGAAAAATGTTGAAAATTTTTCTCTCCGATTGACTTGAAACTCTCCGATTGACATGAAACTCACCATACAGATAAAGAATTTCACGCTGATTCCAAATCTGAAATCCGTTTTCCCATCCGATGCTTCGTTTTGAAGCTACAGCCCAAAACGTCCCAAATTCTAACTCTGTCGTTTTTCGCCAATGTCCCAAAATCTTAAATGGCGTCTCACATCTAAACGAAGACAGATAGGAACAAGCCGATTCTTTCACTGAATTTGTCTCACTCTTAGCTTTCAAACGAGCTATCGCACGACAAAATCCATCCACTGGAAGCCAAAATCGAAGCAAGCTGTCCAGAGGGGGG
This sequence comes from Prostheceraeus crozeri, assembly GCA_907163375.1. Lineage (NCBI taxonomy): Eukaryota > Metazoa > Platyhelminthes > Polycladida > Euryleptidae > Prostheceraeus > Prostheceraeus crozeri. The sequence continues at coordinate 118,730 of CAJQUW010014647.1, read as the reverse complement.
GGGAGGTCAGTGAAAATTTTTTCTCTCCGATTGAGCTGGAAATACACCATTTCCATGTAGAATTTGACGCTGAATCCGAATCTGGCCTCCGTTTTCCCATCCGATGCTTCGTTTTGGCTCTACAGTAGGCAGCCATCGCAAAAATTCTAACTCTGTCGTTTTTTTCGAAAAATGTTGAAAATTTTTTCTCTCCGATTGACTTGAAACTCACCATACAGATAAAGAATTTCACGCTGATTCCAAATCTGAAATCCGTTTTCCAATCCGATGCTTCGTTTTGAAGCTACAGCCCAAAACGTCCCAAATTCTAACTCTGTCGTTTTTCGCCAATGTCCCAAAATCTTAAATGGCGTCTCACATCTAAACGAAGACAGATAGGAACAAGCCGATTCTTTCACTGAATTTGTCTCACTCTTAGCTTTCAAACGAGCTATCGCACGACAAAATCCATCCACTGGAAGCCAAAATCGAAGCAAGCTGTCCAGAGGGGGGGGGAGGTCAGTGAAAATTTTTTCTCTCCGATTGAGCTGGAAATACACCATTTCCATGTAGAATTTGACGCTGAATCCGAATCTGGCCTCCGTTTTCCCATCCGATGCTTCGTTTTGGCTCTACAGTAGGCAGCCATCGCAAAAATTCTAACTCTGTCGTTTTTTCGAAAAATGTTGAAAATTTTTTCTCTCCGATTGACTTGAAACTCACCAAACAGATAAAGAATTTCACGCTGATTCCAAATCTGAAATCCGTTTTCCAATCCGATGCTTCGTTTTGAAGCTAGAGCCCAAAACGTCCCAAATTCTAACTCTGTCGTTTTTCGCCAATGTCCCAAAATCTTAAATGGCGTCTCACATCTAAACGAAGACAGATAGGAACAAGCCGATTCTTTCACTGAATTTGTCTCACTCTTAGCTTTCAAACGAGCTATCGCACGACAAAATCCGTCCACTAGAAGCCAAAATCGAAGCGAGCTGTCCAGAGGGGGGGGGAGGTCAGCCGAAAATTTTTTCTCTCCGATTTCGCTGGAAACATCCTTCCTAACCCAAAATTTCACGTAGATTCCGAATCTGGCCTCCGTTTTCTCATCCGATGCTTCGTTTGGGCGCTACACACCAAAACATCCCAAATTCTAACTCTGTCGTTTTTTCGAAAAATGTTGAAAATTTTTTCTCTCCGATTGACTTGAAACTCACCATACAGATAAAGAATTTCACGCTGATTCCAAATCTGAAATCCGTTTTCCAATCCGATGCTTCGTTTTGAAGCTAGAGCCCAAAACGTCCCAAATTCTAACTCTGTCGTTTTTCGCCAATGTCCCAAAATCTTAAATGGCGTCTCACATCTAAACGAAGACAGATAGGAACAAGCCGATTCTTTCACTGAATTTGTCTCACTCTTAGCTTTCAAACGAGCTATCGCACGACAAAATCCGTCCACTGGAAGCCAAAATCGAAGCAAGCTGTCCAGAGGGGGGGGGGACGTCAGCCGAAAATTTTTTCTCTCCGATTTCGCTGGAAACATCCTTCCTAACCCAAAATTTCACGTAGATTCCGAATCTGGCCTCCGTTTTCTCATCCGATGCTTCGTTTGGGCGCTACACACCAAAACGTTCCAAATTCTAACTCTGTCGTTTTTTCGAAAAATGTTGAAAATTTTTTCTCGCCGATTGCCTTGAAACTCACTATACAGATAAAGAATTTCACGCTGATTCCAAATCTGAAATCCGTTTTCCAATCCGATGCTTCGTTTTGAAGCTACAGCCCAAAACGTCCCAAATTCTAACTCTGTCGTTTTTCACCAATGTCCCAAAATCTTAAATGGCGTCTCACATCTAAACGAAGACAGATAGGAACAAGCCGATTCTTTCACTGAATTTGTCTCACTCTTAGCTTTCAAACGAGCTATCGCACGACAAAATCCGTCCACTAGAAGCCAAAATCGAAGCAAGCTGTCCAGAGGGGGGGGGGGGGACGTCAGCCGAAAATTTTTTCTCTCCGATTTCGCTGGAAACATCCTTCCTAACCCAAAATTTCACGTAGATTCCGAATCTGGCCTCCGTTTTCTCATCCGATGCTTCGTTCGGGCGCTACACACCAAAACGTCCCAAATTCTAACTCTGTTAAAATTTTGAAGAAAAATTTTTTCTCGCCAATTGCCTTGAAACTCACCCTACCGATGCAGAATTTTACGCTGAATCCGAATCTGGCAGCCATTTCACCATCCACGACAACCTAGACGGTCGCCCACGTCAACCTAGACGGTCGCCCACGTCAACCTAGGCGGTCGGCCACGTCAACCTAGGCGGTCGGTCACGTCAACCCATACGAGACCAACACATCCGAGTCTCACACTCTGTCGTTGCAGAGGGGGGGGGGGAGTCAGCGAACATGTTGTGAACCCACCTGGCCGGCACACCACGACAGACTCTGTCGTTCCAGAGGGGGGGGGACTCAGACTCGAAGCACCACGGCGGCCGACCACGACACTCTGCCGTTCCAGAGGGGGGGGGCGCCGGTCGAGTGTTTGTCACTTGCTTACTACTGAGGTGAGCTTAGGGAAGCCATGACAATGAAATTGAATAAAAGAATCAACCGATGTGCAAGAACACTCAATGACAGCAAACTTCTTGCTAAACTTAGTGGAGGCGATGCCATTGCCTTAGAACTGAAATATCATTCTTCCTGCTTGGCGGATCTGTACAATAGAGAGCGAGATTTCCATAACTCTCTCAAGAGAATGGAAGCACAGGATGACTGGCGAGAAGCTTTCCCGATAGCATTCTCGGAGCTTGTTACTTATATCAATGAAGTGAAAGCAGCAAACACTGATGGAAATCCACCCATATTCAAGCTACCTGACCTGAGGAAACTGTACAAACAGAGGCTCGAGCAGTTAGGTGTAGAATCATATGATGTCCATGCTACACGTTTGAAAGAACAACTTCTTCATCACATTCCACAGCTGCGAGCACATCATCAAGGACGGAACATACTTCTGGCATTTGAAAATGATGTAGGCTCCATTCTTGCAGAAGCATCCAGATTTGTTTACAGTAATTTTTCGATTCCGTGATTGACATTTGAAAAGACTTTGTTTTACTTCGATACTGTGATTCATATTTACAGAAACGATTTGTTTACAGTAATTTTTCGATTCCGTGATTGACATTTGAAAAGACTTTGTTTTACTTCGATACTGTTATTGATATGCACAAAATCCCTTTGTTTTACAGTAATTCTTCGATACTGTGATTGACATTTACAGAAACGATTTGTTTACAGTAATTTTTAGATACCGAGTTTGACATATATTTTACTTCGATACTGTGATTGATATGTACAAAATCATTTGTTTTACACAAATTATTCGATCTGTGAAATTCTACGATACTGTGATTGACATTTACAAAAACAATTTGTTTTACAATAAGTCTACGATACCGTGATTGATATTCACAAAGACTTTTGTTTTAATTCGATACTGTGATTGAAGATATTTTTCTATACTTCAATACTGTACAAAAAATCTTCGATATTGTAAATATTCGATATTGTGATTGAAATTTGTGATTAATACAAACTTTTTCTCAATGCATGAAGTTTTCAATTCTTAATATTTTTTGGAAAGAGCTAAATCACTTTATGATCTTTTAGGATTTAATCGTAACAAATGTCATCTTTTCGATACATGTTCCCTAATGGGTTCAAACTCATAATTTGATAATTATATCAACATGCGGAAAATAATTCATTTACTAGCATATTGTGGCCCTAGCAACCGTTGCTAGGCTGAAATCTGTTTTACTGACCAATGGCCATATCGGATGGCCGAAATCCAAATACGTCTCAAAAGTAGTATATAGTGTGACATCCGGCGCGACGCTTCGCTTCGCTTTGCTTCGCTTCGCTTGCGCCGGATGTCACACTTTTGCGGGGGTTTTCAAAATTTTCAAAAAAATCAAAATTTCAAAAATTTAGGTAGATTTCAAATTTCACGTGGCCGAAGGGCGAAAATTTAAGTTGTCTCAAAATATCACGTGGTCTAAGAATTTTGAATATTTAGGCAGACGAAAATTTAAGTTGTCTCAAAATATCACGTAGTCTCAATATACCAGAAGATTGTATACAAAATATTTATTCAAAATATTTATTCAAAATATTCATTTAAAAATGGAAGAAACAAAAGTGGATGAAACAAAAGTGGAAGGAACCTCAAGAATATATCCTTCGTTATCATATGAACGTAGTTCTACTTTAATGGACATTGAAAAGATTAACATTGAAAAAATGAATAAAGAAAAACACAAAGATAGAGTTAGGTATATGAAAGATAAGGAATCTCAATTATTATTAAGATTAGAGCATTATAAAAAATTAAGAAAGAGATGGTCTAATGCTTTAACAATTGTCATTTCATCTGGCGTTCTTACAATTCCAGTAGTTGCTACTGCTTTAACTCGATACAAAATGAAAACACATTTCCATCTTTGAAATATTTTATTCACATCACAGACAAGTACTATGTACAAGTAGCATAGTTTACAACGAATAAAATATGTTGACTAGAAAATGTATTATGCCATGATACAATTGTTTCTGTATGAGTAAAATAAGGTAAGGCTCATAGAACTATAAAACCAATGCGGACAAGTAGCATAGTTTACAACGAATAAAATATGTTGACTAGAAAATGTATTATGCCATGATACAATTGTTTCTGTATGAGTAAAATAAGGTAAGGCTCATAGAACTATAAAACCAATGCGGACAAGTAGCATAGTTTACAACGAATAAAATATGTTGACTAGAAAATGTATTATGCCATGATACAATTGTTTCTGTATGAGTAAAATAAGGGAAGGGTCATAGTACTATAAAACCAATGAGGACAAGTAGCATGGTTTACAACGAATAAAATATGTTGACTAGAAAATGTATTATGCCATGATACAATTGTTTCTCGTAAATTCAAATAAGGGAAGGGTCATAGTACTATTATCTATTGGGAGTAGCTTACCGTTTCAATTGATTGAGTTTAAAATTTGATCAAGGGTTGGGCGGTGTCTCCCATGGCGAAGATACGAGTCAATAATAGCGAAGTTCCTTTTGAAAAATGATATAGATTCCGTCGAGTTCTTAATAAACGGAAATCGTAAATATAGTTTATAAAATTTTCTTAAAAAGATGCTATAGCCTCTCGAATAACCTAATTGTTTACAAACATGGCCACTTCCCCGGATTGCAGTCAAAGCTCTTCCTTTTAACAACGATAACTTCAGAGTATTGTTCACCGAAATGTCTTCTTCTCTTCTTAAATGTGCTAAATAATTAGTTAGCTCTGATGCCAAGATGTCTCTTTGAATTTCTTCTTCAAAATTATCGTTTGAACTGATATTGATGGCGTTATCTTGCAATGTGTCTTCAAATCGATTTATCACTAAAAATTCTCTGAATGTTTTTGATGCGTGGATGTCTTCTTCTTCCCTTGGTTTAAGATATTTCTCCTGAAATTCTGTTAGCATCTCAATACACTTCTCCCGTTGATCTTCGTTCACAATAGTGTCTGAAATTTTTCTTTTCAAATCGGCAAAGGCGATGCTTGAACGTGCCATTTTCGTTAAAAACGTAGTGAATTAATTATGATAAAAATAAAATTGTTGAAAGTCGCTGATGAAATTGACCAAAATAGATAAAGGTCACAGATGATTCGTAAGCAGACACACTCTCGTAGAACGCTCACAGAATGAATGCACGCAGTAATACGTGGAATAATTGCAGCAGCTGTTCAAGTGAAAAGTCATGAGTTATGCGGGTCATAAAGAATTCTCTCATACTGAATAGCTTAAACTTGTAGCAGCTGTTCATGTTGAGAAATTTGGTAACAGATGTTGCTAATGTCTTAATACAGATAAAACAATCAATATCCTCTTAACAAGAGTTCATAAGAATAAAATGGAACAATGTAACGTTTTTAATTTAGATTAAATTAAATCATTTCAAAATCGAATAAGTAGTAAGGAAAGACATCATTAGAGAACAGTTTTAAATCAATACCCCCTCCCTTCTGACTAAGTAGCAAGGAAAGTCACCATTGTGGAACAGTTTTAAATCAATACCCCCTCCCTTCTGACTAAGTAGTAAGGAAAGACAACATTAGAGAACAGTTTTAAATCAATACCCCCTCCCTTCTGACTAAGTAGCAAGGAAAGTCATCATTGTGGAACAGTTTTAAATCAATACCCCCTCACGTCTGACTAAGTAGTAAGGAAAGACAACATTAGAGAACAGTTTTAAATCAATACCCCCTCCCTTCTGACTAAGTAGTAAGGAAAGATATCATTAGAGAACAGTTTTAAATCAATACCCCCTCCCTTCTGTCTTCTAGGGGTCCCTTAAGAAATTTTTTTATTATAAAATGAGCAACATAAATGAGTTTTTGAAATTATATGGAACACAAACGACAACGAATTTCGACCTAAAGAAAATCGCTAATCGATTAGGAATAAAGAATTTTCATGTTCTAATGAGAGACGAATTACAATTCCTAAAAAATAAGCCAACAGGAACCTTCAGTTCCCGGAAAAAAGTTCCATCAATAACTGTAAATTTCATAACAAATCTTCATACGTCAGATGAAAAAGGTGTACATTGGTCAGCAGGTATTTTTAGTAAAAACGGAGATAATTATTATTTTGATTCATACGGTTTGCCCCCTACAAATGAAGTAAAAGAATTACTTGGAACGGGAACATACAATACGTTTCAAATTCAAACACCAGGCACTACCTATTGTGGTCAATTATGTTTATACGTTTTGTACAAATTACAAAAAGGAGTACCATTTCTAGATATTATGTTAGAGTTAAACAATCTATAACTCCAGCGAAGCTAGCTAAAGCGCCACCTAAAGGTTAAAGCTCTGTTTTCTGTAATTCATTTTGATAAAAACGACCTCTGATATCCTCATTATCTAAATCTTTAATTTCATAAGTAATCGGATAAGTTTTATTTATTTTGCAAACTTCAAATATTTCTTTAGTCCAATAACCAACAAAGCCTTTTTCAAATTTATTCTTATATTTAAATATTCTAACTCTATCTCCAATTTTAAATTTCGGCTTAAGTTTCTGCAAATTCGGATTACTCTCATTCAAATTATTATTCTCGAATATTTTCTTTCGTACTAGATCAGGGTCGTCAGAAGCATTCCTTGGAGTTTCTTCAATACCTGAATGAACTTTATTATTGTACTGCTCTACAATTCCTGGTAATATTTTTAACCATTTCTGATTTCCTTGCTGAGTAAATTTCTTGAATAATTTATTTTTTAACGTCCGATTGAATCTTTCTATCACTACGGCCTTCCCAGCGTTTTCAGTTGAATAAACTGAGCCTTGGCGATGACTTTCGTCTGTTTCAAATAGTGGCTGAACGTTTCTGTTATAAAATTCCGATCCTTTATCAACAAACAATTTTTTTGGCTTTCTATTACTTTCTTTAAAGATTTCTTCAAACGCATATTTAACTGATAGACCACTTTTATTTTTTAAAGGTTTTACCCAAGCGTATCGTGTATATAAATCTATAACGGTCAATGCGTATTTATAATCTTTTTCATTCGGCATATGAATAAGATCAGCACTCCAAATATCATCTTTATTAAATACTTTTACTTTCAATAAATATTTAGGTCTTCTGTATTCTTTATGAATTTCAGACGCGTAGGTTCGAGCGTTGCTCTCAGAGTTATTAGTTCGAGCGTTGCTCTCAGAGTTATTAGTTCGAGCGTTGCTCTCAGAGTTATTAGTTCGAGCGTTGCTCTCAGACAGCTTAGCTGTCGTTTCATTTAAACCCTGACCGAATAATATTTTAGCTTGTAAAGCTTTCTTAACAAACATTCTTTCAATTTTTTCTCTAAATGTAGGATTCTGAATACTATCTAATTCTTGAATCATCTTCTTATCATCTGCATGTCGAGAACTTAGATCATGATTTCGATAAGCTAAATCATGCCTGTAAGCTGCGGCATCTACTCTATTTATCGGTTCTTCACCTGGTTTCGGATTATTATTCTCATCTAGTCTTATATCTAATCGAGTTCCTGGACCGGTATATGAATGACCAGGAAGATGTTTTTCTTTCGAATATTTACTCCAAATAAATCCAGGAAAGTTTTCTAATGTTTTTTGTATGTCACCACCGAAGTGGTATGGAACTTTGTTCTTGTCACCTCCAATATGCTGACAGTTTAAGTTTTTCTTTTTTGTTTAATAGATAATTCAATAAATCTAAATTAGAAATTTTTAATTTAGTTAAATTTTCGGAATTTGTAGAATTCATTTTAAAAGATAAAATAAATGTTTTACCTTATGGACCAAAGGTCCTGAGGTTATTACCGAATCATACTAGGACTTAGATATATTCCAGAACCATCCTTAGTTTCTTTAATTTCAATTAAATCATCAACATTGTGGAGAATATTTTTAAGAACTCGTTTTCCTTCATCAACTAATTTTAATTTACTAATAAAATTATCTACTACTCCTTCACCCCTAGCAACTTTCTCTAACTCTCTGTTATGACGTTTTTGTTCTTCTAATGCTGCCTTCTCTGATTTATTTTTATTTACTGCTTGGACAATACCAGCTGTCCCACCTGCAACACTTCCTGCAGCTGCTATGCCACCTATTATTAGTGGAATTAATGGGAGAATCCCGCCATTCTTTTCTTCTTGTAATTGAATATTCTCTATCATTGGTTTACTTATATAATACTTTTTTTTATTAATCGTAATAGTTTTAGGGGTATTTTTGTCAACAATATTACGTAATTTTAATTCAACAGTTTTATTATTAATATTACTTTTCGCTTGCGACATTTTTAATAAAAAAATTTTAAGTTATCAAAAATTTAAATCTATTCTAGTTATGAAAAAATTTTAAGTTAAGAATTTTTTTTAATCTATTCTAGTTATGAAAAAATTTTTAAGTTAAGAATTTTTTAATCTATTCTAGTTATGAAAAATTTTTAAGTTATCAAAAAAATTAAATTAATTAAACGACGAAGTCTTGGGCTTTAGCCTATCGGACCAAAGGACCTCAGGTTACTAACCTATAGAACTTTGTTCAGAGGCTTTAGCCGATCCTAACCATCTTCCCATTAAGAACTTCAATAGAATATTTTACATCTTCTAGCAATAAACCATAAGCCATCAATGAAGTTGTGGAATCTTTTTTTTCAATATTAATTGTAACATCACAACCATTTTTAATAATATCTTCAGATTGTGCACTTAAATCGAAACAGAAAATTGGATATAAATGTCTCCAATCTCCAGGAGTTAATTGTGGTTCAACTCCAAATTCTATACAAAGATTTCTATAAGAATCATATCCTTCCATAAATTGATTATTGGTATCATCGAATCTTAATGGATCAATTGGATATCGAGTTTGATTTAATGAAACTTGTAAACTTCGAATTGTATTAATATGAAAAATATTATTGTTCTTATCAAAACTTGGAGAATTATTTCTTTGAAAAGTTAGTAATAAATATCTTGGAGTATTCGCAGTTCTAGTAAAATGCCAGTTAAATCTTTGTTCGGAAAAAGTTGCTGAACTAGCAGTACGCTTTAGAAAATTTACTGGAATTGGTTTGTTAGTATTTAATCTTTTTGCAATAGCTGTTTCAACCTCTAAACTAGGAGTAATATGCGTAATCCACCATTCAAGTCTATCAATTTTTAAATATGCTTTTTTTCCAGTTTTACCAAAAAAGATTAATTCATTATTTGCCGTACGATGAATTATTAATTTAAATTTAAATTGATATGATATTTTATCATAATCTAAATATCCGAATAATGGAGACAATGACCAATTTACTGTCTGTTTACTTTTTTTGTTAAATTCACGTCTTTCTTTATATGCTTCATTATTTGTTTTATTTAAATGTTTTGCAATATTTTCTACATCTTTCGCAATTCCTGCGGCATCTGTTCCAGCGTGAGTTAAATCATCAATAATTATACCATCATTAGTATCAGGAAACCAACCTTCGATTTCATGCTTTTTATTATTTTCACCAATTGTTATAAATCTAAGCATTGTATCAATTACACCTGGGGAATCACTTATTGTTTCTATATTTTGAGTTGCAACATCTAAACGCATTTGTGTAAATAATCTTGGAAAAAAATTATTCTCTAGTGTAATATTATCGGTATCTGGTAATGGTGTTGTAAAATTAGCATCACTATATAAAGAATATTCACAGTGTAAAAATGAATCAGGTAAATATAAATAGCTCTGCTGATTATCAACTTCAAAAATTAAATCACCTCCAGTATTTACTCTACTGGAAGATCCGGGATTCATAGCAATTCTTATATAGTCATTCTTTTTTTGATTGTAACTGACGAACGGAGGATCGTCTAATCTAAATTTATTTTCGATAAGCGAAGACATTTTTATAAAAAATAATTTGACTTTTTGTTTTTCTCACAGACAGAAAAAATTTTTACTAAAAAAATTACTAAAAAATTTTACTAAAATATAATTTTAGAATTTTGCTAGACCATTACCTCTTATTTCTTCAATTGTTTTTTCATTATGTTTACTATCAGACGGAGCTCCGCTCCTCAAGGTTTCACCCTCTACAGCTATGTTAGCAATTTTGTTTTTTGTTTCCTCTGAAAGTTTTTTTAAATTTTTTAGTTCTTCGGAATCATTCCTAAGTTTACGAATAGCTTCTAGTTGTTTTAATTCGTTTTGTGATTTAACAGCATTTGATATTGCACTAGCTGTACTACCTATAGCAGCTGCTCCTTTTGCAGCAGATGTAATCAAATCTTTATTATTTTTAATTAAGTTAACGATACTACCAATACCAGAAAAGATGCCATCCCCTTCTTTTTGGACGGCACCTGCGGTGCCTAGGAACTTTTGTGTTCCGACAGTTTCTACACTATCATAATGGTACACAGGTTTCTGAGATGGTTCATGAGCAATTTTATTATTTGATGCAAAATGTTTAAGATTGTGTTTATAAATTATAGGCATTTTTTAGGATTAAATTTGACTTTTGGGAAAAAATATTTACGTTAATATTTACGTTAATATTTACGCTAAGATTTACGTTTGTGAATGGACAACAACTTCGAGATAACTTTATTAATTGCCTGTTGCACTTTATCTATTGCGTCAAGCAGCGTGTGATGTACTTTAATTTCTTTTCTATTAACTTGCATTTTCTGCTGATTAATCTTCAACGCCGTTTTAAGAGTATTTAACTTAATTTTAAGAACATCTAATTGTCTTTTAACAGCATCTAACTGTTCTTTATTTTCTTTAGAGTTTTCTTGTAAATTTTTCTTTAATTCATTTTCTAAATTGATTTTAAGATTTTTCATTTTATCAACTTTTTCATTAAGTGAGTTTACTTCATTTATTATTCTATTCATCTTTTTCATTTGTTGAGTAATTTTAGAACTCAATTCATCAACACTTTTTTGGAATGTAGTTTGTAACTGCTTTAAATTTTTTTTAATTCTTTCAGGTAGATTTTCTATTTCATCTTCTAATTGTTCTTCTAACATTTTTATCTGATGTTTATTTTTAATGACTGCAGATTTTAACTTTATAGAAAGTAATATTAACATTTTTGATTGTTCTGAAATCTTTTTAAAAAGTTTTGCTATATCTGCTTCTAGCTCTCTATCCTTTTTATCAAGTTTTAATAATTTTTCGTTTAATGATTTGTCATTAAGTTTAAGCAACTTCAATTCATTCATCAGTGGAACCAAAACATCGTTTATATATTTTTCCTTTAAATCATTGATTTGTGTATCAACATATTGTTTATTTGTTAACTCTGTATTTTGTTGTGGAAGAATAGAAAGATGCAATGGACCAGATAAAACGTCTCCAGTTTTCATGATATAATTTTCTATCTCTATTTCTAATTCACGATTATTCGGGATATATGCACCTCCACCAACATTTGGTAACATCATTTTTTAACAATAAAAAAATAAATTTTTTTCTAATAAAAATAAATTTTTTTCTAATAAAAATAAAAAAATGGAAACCCCAAATTTAAAAAAATTATATTCGTCCGCATCATCCTGTTCTTCTTATTCGACGAGATCAACGGGATTTGAAAATAAATGTTTTGTTAATAATAATAATAATAATAATCCATGTATAGATGTTAATCTTTTGTTTGAATTACAAGCCGAAATATTTAGAGAACAGACTAAAGGTTTACCTTCTATAGAAACTAATTATTGTTTATTTCCAGGTGATCCATTTATTAAATTTATGGATATAGTAAGTAAATATAATGATGTAGCTTATGTTGAATTAAATAAAGAAAATATGGTTATAATAGGTCATAATAATGTTTATGGATTTATTAGAGCAGTGTTACCAATTAGTAATACTGATTGGATAGAAACTAAAATTATTAATTATATCAATATTAAAGAATTAGTTAAAAAATTAAAATCTTTTTCGAAAGAAAAAATTAGATTATTTGTTGACGATCAAAATCAATATAACATTCACATAGAGAGTAAAAAACATAATGAAGAATTATTATGTCAAGTTTATTATAGAGATACAATTTATAAACAAGAAACATTAGAAATGCCGCAAAGATATGATGATGATACGTATATAGGATTATATTCAAACTTAAATATTAATTTATTAAAATCTTATATAAATGGTTTAGCTCAACAAGAGAAAATTTATATGTGGTCAACACCTTATACTATTAACAATGACCATAATCATAATCATAATAAACGAACCGAAGATTCTAGGGCTTTGCCCGATCTTAAAGAATCTTATGATAATAATGATGATTCTGTAACATCTGAAAAAGGTGTAAATGGTAAAAAAGATTATAAAAATATTAGTAATTATAAAAATTTATCTGAATTTCATTTTCTTACAATTGAAAATAATAATGATGGTATAGTTGAAGATACTGTTAGACAACTATGTGTCGGGTCTACAAAATTTAAATTAGGATTTACATCTAATCAATTTAAAATTTTATCATCTTTAACAAAAACTAAAAGTGATTCAGATTATGGTGGTGTTATTAAATTTTCCAAAAGAGATCAAAGACCAATATTTTTCTCTATTATATTATTATCAGATAAAAGATGTAATTTAGAATTAGATATTCCAATAAGAGAATGGTATCCTATCATGGAAGGGCATCCAATCCCAAAAAGTGTAATTTATGATGATGAAGAAACAATTTATGATGATGATGAAGAATCAATTGATGATGATGATGAAGAATCAATAGTTAGTGAAAAAAATTTAAATTATCTTTTGATAAAACATTATATGATGAAACTTAATATGATAAAACTTAATAGAAAATAACAAAATATTCGATAAATATATTTTCATATGTAATAAAATTTTTAGATGTAATAAAATTTTTAGATGTAATAAAATTTTTAGATGTAATAAAATTTTTAGATGTAATAAATTTTTAGATGTTATAAATTTTTTAGATGTTATAAATTTTTAGATGTAATAAATTTTTTAGATGTTATAAAATTTTTAGATGTAATAAAAAAATTATTATTCCCACGTGTCATCATCATCACTTAAATTACTCTCACAGATGATTGTTTGAAATATTTCAGCTTGAATATCTTCTCCGTTATAAGGTAACATAATTTCATTTTCATCTGGTGCTTGACGTTTAAGAATATTTATTTGACCAGAAAATTTTTTTTCTTCAGTATTATTATTTTTATCAGGAATACTAATTCCAGTTTCTAAAGATCTTTTCCATGGTTTATTAACTGTAGTCGATAATGTTTTCCCCGAATATAATTTTAGAAAATCTTCTACTTTTACTTTATCTTGTGAATATCCTTTGAATGTTTTCTTTTCACTAAGTCTCCCTTGTTCATCTACAGTAATACAGTATTTTACTTTAGGTGCAATAAACATTGCAAAAATAATTCCACCATTTCCATAATCATTTTTCCCTTGACACAATTCTCCTCCAACATATCCAGCAGCGTCTAATTTATTAAAGAGCTCATTGGAAATATATATTGAATCAGTATCTGTATAATGAATGTATTTTTCTTTGAAACCATTAATTTCTAAAATAAAGTTATTCATGATTCTTCTAGAGTGAGAAAGAATGAAAGAACCTAAGTGTGATGGCATGAATGACGTCTTCCCATCTTTTACAATATTAGTTTTGAGAAATTCATCATCTTCCATTTCTACTTTCGCTAAATATTGTTCATCATTTAATTTTTCATAATCTTTTACTTCTTGAGTGAAATTTTTTCTCAATGTATTCTCATTCCATAAATGATATTTAGTGGTTATATCTTTTTGCACAGTTTTGCCATATAGCGAATTCATCAATAATTTAATTAACTCATCACCTACAGTATTTCCTTCTGTTTTATATCTTTTTCTCAAATTAAAAAGTTTTTCAATATAATTTCGAAATGGTGAAACTTGATAATTTTTTTCATAAATTATACCATCAGTAATATGTAAGATTTTCCCCCCACATCTAACAATTTCTTGTATGTCAACAGAAGTTAATACATCATAACATATACCATTTCTAAACCTGATTACTTTTACATGAGAATTATTATTTTGATTTTTAACTTTATCTTTAATAGGAACTGGTTGGAAAAACATATCATTCGGATATTGAAACACAACAGAGAATATTCCAGTTTTAGGTCTAAATGTTTGAGTATTAAATTTATATACTATTTCCCGCTCTTCTTCTTGACGAAATTTTCTAGCTGATTCAGCTTTAGGGTATTCTGAATTTTCATCATACATAGCTGATGGATATAAAGATGTTGCATCAAAAGCCATTAGAAATTCATTTTTTTGTTCAAGTAGTTGATTTGAAATTTTCTTACAAATTTCAGTTTTATCTCCTAAATCTCGATACTGTTTCATTAAATCTATTAAATTATTTCCAGGGGACAAAACCCCACCAGCGTAGCGACCAGGTAAATACTGTTTTAATATTAGTAACAAGATGCTACAAAATGACGATATGTATTTTCTTATATTTGCTGAAACTCTTCCACCTTTAACAGATTTTCTAATATAATTTCTAGCCCATAAATCTATATGAGAATGAATATTTATATTGTCATTTTGTACGCTTTTCATCCAACCGTTAAATGTTAAAGCAGAGGATGTCAAATTAGTAGTTATATCTTCACCAACTAAATCTTGCATAACATTATTATATTTGTAGATACAAAAAGCTAAAGAAAGAATATCGTTAACTAAATATGGTCTCCATTCATTTTCTTTTTCTTTATAATTTTCATGTGTTATGTCTCCAATTTCATAATTTAATTTACACACATTCGTAGGAATTTTAAAATTCTCACACCATTTAGAAAGACTTGTTTTTACATGTTGATAACTACATTTCATTATAATAGTTTGAAGTGCTAATTTACCTGAAGGTGAATCTTTTTTCATATTGTTTTTAAATCTAAAAGATTTTTGAATGTATCTACTAACACATTCAGTTGTATAAGGATTTTGTAATGAAGCAGTCAATATTCCTCTTGAAGTTTTAAGAGGCGGTTTAGATAATTTAAAATTAGCTTTTATCGGAAAATAGGAATCAAAACCTGATGAATTGTGAGCTATTAAAGTTACTCTAGAATAATTAAATTTTCCAAGAGTTTTAAAAAATTGATGGATCGGACATACGTCCTCTGGGTTTCCCCCGATCGAACATTCATCATCCTCAGTTCTCGTAAATATTTTCACACAATTTTGAAGTTTATTAAATTCTAATTCAGTTAAATTATTATACTCATTAATCTGTTTTTTAAGTTTTTTAATTTCATCTTCATCTTTTGATCGTTTAATTTTAATCATATCACTTAGCAAACGTGTTTCTAATTCTTTCAATCTTTGTTTCGGTAAACAACATATAAATTTATTAAAATTAATAGCTCCTACAGCGTAAGGAATAGGATGAGCTGTTGAACAGTTAGGATCGGGAAAAGTTTCGAGATCCCAAATATATGTTGAACCATAGTCAATTTTTTTCTTTGTTATGATTTTATATGGACGCGTTGTTAGATTTTCATCAGTAACTGTTTTATATATGGGTTTGAAATTATTTTCAATTTCTCTAATAGCTTTTAATTTATGAGATTTATTAATTAAACAATAGTGACCAATTGTTGAACCTGCGTGAAAATAATTGTAATAAACATAATTATGAAACGTTTCAATTCCTCTAGGATTTAAATGACGATTGGCAGGACTATAATATTGAACACATTCTCCAAAATATTTATTGAATTGAGAAAATTTACAGTTTGACATTACTCCTGTTCTGGATGTGGCTTTCTCTTTATATAAAAAATTATTAAACATTTCTTTCATCATTTCTCCTTGTTCTTCATTAAAACCTCGTAAAACATTATAACATTTAATAAAACAAAAATCTTCAGAAGGAATATAACAATATTCACCGAAATATTCTTTGATTCTATATTTCATATTAATCCCTGCCCCTCTATGCGATCTTTGTACTAACTTCATTCCAAAATCTTCATATTTAATATTACCTGTAAAAATCCATTCGTTAGCATCGGATTTCTCATCCAGATTCGAAAACCATGTTTCAAATGATTTTTTATTATAGAAGGTTACGTAAAAATTTTGAATTATATTTTCCTGATCTTTAACAACTTTTCCAAGTAAATTAATAATTTTACCATTTGCTAAAAGTTTCCGCATATCATTTACTACATTAATAAAAGATACATTTTCATATTTAATTTCATTTGGATTAAATAAATTACATAAATCATCACCAAGTTCATCCTTAATTCTATCATCAAAAAAGATATCACTAATAGGAGTTTCTAATATTTCTTTTGTTCCACGTTTCTGTTTTTTAGTATTACGTCTAATACTACGCCTAGTACGTTTCTGTTTTTTAATACGTTTACTACGTTTACTATGTTTAATTTGTGCATCAAACTCAGCAGTTTGTTTCTTGATTAATTCATCAATCCTAGACGTTTGTCCGAGAGACATTTCACGATTCATATTTTTTAAAAGAAAAAATGAATTTTTACATAGAACCTCGGTTCCGTTTTTGCATATACACAGGAATATGTAATTGATGTAATGTTTCTAATTCATGTGCTGTTAAATGTTCTTTCTTAACCAACCACCATAAATTATTATACGCCAAAAATACTCGGAAACTTCTTAAACAAAATGGAAAGTCT
The DNA here is from genome assembly GCA_907163375.1 of Prostheceraeus crozeri. Lineage (NCBI taxonomy): Eukaryota > Metazoa > Platyhelminthes > Polycladida > Euryleptidae > Prostheceraeus > Prostheceraeus crozeri. Next base: position 101,432 of record CAJQUW010014647.1, on the reverse strand, counting down.
TTTGTTTTAACACACGGTTTAATACCATGTTTTGTTTTATAATCTGTAACGAGCGCTACGTATTTATGATGATAATAAAATCTAGCTTCTTTCTTCGAATTTACAGGATTTGTAGGATGACGATAATCTTTTAAAACTGGTACATGCTCTATCTTATAATCATTCAACATATTTTTTTTATTTTTATTAACAAAAAATTTATAAGAAAAAATTATTCGGTCACTCCGCGAAAATATTTTCTATCGACTTTCAGTCGGGGCGAAGCCCCTCGAGGCGAAGCCTAGTCAGAGAACAATTGTTCGATAACTCTTTCATGAATTTTTTTATCAATATTAATTGTAATGAAGCCATAATCTTTTGACCAAGCATTGTTACACGATTGTTTAAATTCATCTTTATTTCTTACACATAAATCTCTTAACAAATCACTTAAGTTTCTTGCATTTATTTCAAATAGTATAAATATATTTGCATTCTTTCTAATAACACTTCCGTCTAATGAATACATACTTTGTGTTAAATAAAATACACTACAGTTATTATGTCTACCTCTTGTGAAATAATTTCTCTGAACTGACTGATTTCTATCATTAACACGATCATCAAAAATTACACAATGTTTCATTGTTTTATCTAGTTTACTAGGATCTTGCATATTACCACTATCATCTATTAATTGTATCTTTATATGGTTATTTTTATTAGATTCTACTAACTGATTATTTTTTGCTGCTTCTTCACACCACGAACTTATTTCTTCTTCATCTTCAGATTTTTCATATTCTTTGAATAATGAAGCAATTGCTGTTTTTTTAAGATTATTTTCAAATCCATATTTTAAAAATTGATAGACGGGTTGTGCTGCCGTTGTTGTATAAATTATAAGATTGTTATAATCCAAAAAATTTGGAGTCGTTAAAATTTTAAACAATAGATACGTTTTTCCACATCCTGATCTTCCACAAATAACTGACAAAACTTTATTAGATAAATTTGGATGATGATTAAATTTAAGTTTTTTTTTATTTAATGGAGGTAGTTCACTCATTTTTTAATAAAAAAATTTATTTTTATTTTTTTTATTTTTTGTTTCTAAAGAAGAAGAAAATTAAACTTCTCTAGCTTCGCGTGGGAGTTTATACCTCCCGAACCAAAAGATCTATCATAATCTCTTCACCTCCAAAATTTATTTCTTGTCCTTTTTCATCAGTGATTCTAATGTTAATGTTGTTAATAGTTTTTCTTGTAATAGGAAAATATATTAATGTTTGTGGAAATACATTTAATCTATAACCAATGGGTACAGTAAAAGCTGGAAAACTGAATATTAAATTTGATAATTTACCATTTATATATCCTCCTTCAATAATGTCACAATGTACAACAATTGAATTTATTTCAGTTATTTTTGGAATCTTCTCACCTAAATGATAACCTTGACTATAGGTTTGTTTATTAAATCCTAATAGCTTTGACAATGATCTATCATGATTAAAATCAACTTGATGATTTTCGTCTAAAGTAAGAGAAAAATTATTAACTGCCGGTTCAACTGCAAAATGTAATTGTTTCTTATCTTTAAATGGTATACCTAAATGTCTCTTAATTTCATTTGATATTGTTTCAACTTCGTAAGAACCAGGAAGAAAAGTTAATATTTTCCATGTTTTGCCTTTATCAGTAGAATATCTAAATTGATCATTCACATCTTTGATAACGTTTTGAATAGTGTTAAATGTGGAGAAACTAGTCAATGCAATTTGATAATTTTTATTTTGTTCCAAATGTAGAATGGGTTCTAAATTACAAGTGTGTGATGAAGTAGTTGTTATAATTTTTAACGTCGTACTAAATTTTGATGAACCCAAAATCTCTGTCAAATTTTCTAAATGATTATTAATTTTGTCTAAATCTGCTGAACACATTTTTTAGTTAAAATTTTAAATAAATATTTTCTTATGAAATATTTTTTTTATAAAAAATTAAAAACAACAACATATTTCAGCTACGGGCGAAGCCCTTAAAGACATCAGAGATGACCGGTTATACTTTTATAATCCTCTTCATTTAGAATCTTCTTTTCTAACAGTCTTTTCAATATAGCATGAATTTCATTGAAACTAGAATTATGTCCTTCTTTTATTGCAGATATTAAAATATTTAATCTATTTAGTAATTCTTGTGGATCATCTGGTAAAAATATGGTTGTTTCAGTTTCATTTTTTTCAGATAAACCTTTCCCTACTTTAACTCCCGTTGATAATAAATTTTCTAATTGTTTATAACGTCTAAGAGATTTTACTGCACCAACTCTGTCTAACATAGCTTTATATTTTATGAGATCTTCTACAGCATAATTATTTAAATCTGCTCCTCTTAAAAGATTAACAAAATTTCTATCTAAATTAAAAGGAGATTTATCTGGTGAAAAAATTATACCTCGAAAAGGTTGTGGAAATATTTCTTTTTGTCCGAGATAAAATCTAGGTATTGTTTTTCCATCTATAAATGAGATAGAATGTTCAAATTGCATAGATTTTGGTAATTTCTTATTAATGTTTGATTCTAGTAATCCATAGTCATCTAATACAGTTTTGTGCTCTGGATCTGTTATATCAATTTGTTTATCATTATTTGTACTTTCTTTTTCAAGAGTTTTAAATGGTTTCATAGTTTTCTCAAAATCAGTTTTTACTTGCTCGGTTTGCTGCATCTTTTCAAACATATCAGATTGAATACCAGCTTTTATCATTCTATGTTGAAGATGATTTTCTTTCATAATATTTCTTTGTTTTATTAACTCTTCTAATTGTTTTATTCTTTTAAAATTATCAGCTCTAATTTTATCCATTTTTAAAATATAATATTTGAATTTTGTGGTAACATTGGAATACAGCAAAAACATTTTACTGAACAAATTATTTTTTTATTGCTTTGTTGTTTGACATCTTTTCGTTTAAAGTTTTCTCGGTTAAAGTTTTCTCGTTTTAAGTTTTGTTTAATAAAGTTTTGTTTAATAAAGTTTTGCTTAAATTTTCGCTTAAAGTTTTTAGCTCTTCTAAAAAAAATTTGTCATTTTCTTCATTAGAAATTTTAGCATCACTAGAAATTTTAGCATCACTAGAAATTTTGCCATCCTTTTTATTTTTATCATCAACTTTTTCTGTCTGTGATTGAAATGATATTTGATTTACTTCATTAGCTATTTGATCAAATTTTTCAATCTCATCTAACGTAATAACATTATCATCACATACTCTTTGAAAGTAGTAATGTAGTTTATCATAGACTTCTTTAATATGTAAATGCTTAGTTTTTAATGATTTTCGTTTCTTAGTTATTAAAGATTTATCTAACATTGTAACAAGTGAAGTTGCAAAAACACCCGTACCTGTTAAAGCTGTAGCAACTACTGGAATTACTAAAACACCTGAAGATATAACAATTGTCAAAGCACCTAAACTTATTGTTAAGAATATGCCAATTCCTTGTGTTACATTCTTAACTTTAGTCCATCTCTTTCTTAATTTTTTATAATGCTCTAATCTTAATAATAATTGAGATTCCTTATCTTTCATATACCTAACTCTATCTTTGTGTTTTTCTTTATTCATTTTTTCAATGTTAATCTTTTCAATGTCCATTAAAGTAGAACTACGTTCATATGATAACGAAGGATATATTCTTGAGGTTCCTTCCACTTTTGTTTCTTCCATTTTTAAATGAATATTTTGAATAAATATTTTGAATACAATCTTCTGGTATATTGAGACTACGTGATATTTTGAGACAACTTAAATTTTCGTCTGCCTAAATTTTCAAAATTCTTAGACCACGTGATATTTTGAGACAACTTAAATTTTCGCCCTTCGGCCACGTGAAATTTGAAATCTACCTAAATTTTTGAAATTTTGATTTTTTTGAAAATTTTGAAAACCCCCGCAAAAGTGTGACATCCGGCGCAAGCGAAGCGAAGCAAAGCGAAGCGAAGCGTCGCGCCGGATGTCACACTATATACTACTCTCAAAACAAGGCTTGTAAAATTTATAGATTGGTCGTTGTTAGAGAAAATGCTGAAAACAATGTTGAAATTACCTGCAAATGGTTGTTGCTATGCATTTATCAGGACCCTAGCAACCAGTACGTAAGTGATACTTAATCATTACAACATTTTTATGCTTTAATATAGTTGATTACACTATATATCAAATTTCATCCATATCAATTAACGATAAGTGGGCCGTTGCTAAGGAAAATCAGAGAAATTCACACTTTTATTGTTTTTTAGCGTCCTTAGCAACCGTTGCTAGGTCAGAAACTTACTCAAATGTTATTCAAATACTAATGCTATATATTTGTGCCCCTTAACATTTCTTAAAATGCCTGAAAATGACCACTATAATGCTGTTACCAGGCTCCTAGGGGTCGTTGCTAGGGCAATTTTGAAAAATGGCCGCCATTTTGAAATAAGGTCGAATTTTAAGTGGCTCATCGGGTGGAATTGCTTAGATATGTGTTGAGAACACCCATGCGAAGTTTCATGCTTGTATCATAATTTGCACGATTCATCTGAAAATTCGACGTAAGCTGCTCCACTATGTGTAGGATATTCAACTTTAACTGCATTTTACGAAAAGTGTATTACTGTGAATCTAACAAACTTTTTATCTCTATCTCTTGATAATAGTGCTACTTTTGTGTTAGCTACTTGTTTCTGTTATTAAGTATCATCTTTTATGTGTATAATTGTAATAGTAGTTAAATTATCATCACCTCATCGTTAAACTATTCATGTCATAGTTATCTTCCTCAGCGTGTCCATGTATTCTTGTTTAAAACGTTTTATTATCTGAGTTTATCTAGAACGTCGGCGGCCATGCTGCGCGCGCCTTAATTAAATAACCAACCACCAATCTCGATTGTATAAAGATGTCGGACGTGATGCGAACTTGGTATTAACATAAATAAAGAAGTGGTGACATTGTGGTGACTTGTGTTTTCCTTTGAAGTCAAAATAATAACAAAAATTAACTACAATATCAGGTTGTTTCTACGAATTCTCCGGCATTTGGAGTAAAAGGGCCTACTAAAGTTTCTGAAATATTGAAGCTGCCTAGCCTTAGTGGTGTTGATCCCATGCACCTTTTCTATCTCGGTGTGAACAAGGCATTACTTTCAATTATTCTCAAGAACGAGCCTGTGGATTGCTTGGTTTTGTCCTCAACCATCGAAAAAGTGGTAGTTCCTCATTATTTTAGAAGAAACACCGAAATATCTTGACTGAATTTGCGTTGTGGAAAGCGCAAGAGCATCGAGTATTATATATAATACGCGCCCTTAGCTTTTATGTATTGCTTGCGGTTGTCCCAAGAACAATCTAACGATATAATTTTCGTTTTCTGTCAATTCTCTCGACGTCTGTCTATTTATTATGGTCTGAAAATGAGTGCGATATTATTGACACTGAATTTTACATAAAGAAATTTCAATCTTATCTGGTGAGTCTATTAGGTGATTCCGTGAGAATGGTGACCCTACACTCTGTCTATCAGACCTTCCTGAGCAAGTCCGTCGATTTGGTCCCTAATGTCTCAGCAATGTCATTCGAAAACTTATCGCTACTTGAACTTCCAAATTTGTGTTTAATCGTCCAAATATTGTGAAACAGTTCCGCATGCAATCTGAAAATCTCCACCATTCAAAAATTTAAAGTGGGTGATCTTGTGTTTCATACCAGTAACTACAATAAATTTTTGAAATGTGAGTCATGCTACATTTTTTGAATGATCTTCGTAAATTTTCTAAGATAAAAGCTTTGAATGTAATAAACCGTGAAACATTCATTGTGCAGTGCAGAGTATGTGATGACATGTTCCCAATTTTTCATTGTCAAGTAATTTGAATTTGCCACCACATATTATGACTAATTGTCAGAACTGTCCGCATATTTTATCTTGAAGAAGGGAGGAATCCGCGAGATTTTGCCTATTGAATTTTCCCATCACGCTATTATCATGAAGGAAAAAGATTCATATTTTGGTGTTAAAGTGATCAACAATTATGAACATGAGCAATTTCCTGAAAGGTTGACTACTATAATTTTTGTTTCTCATGTTTGCTGCTTTTTGCTTGAAATTTTTGAAGCAATTTATTTCAACATTTGATGCAACTTCGAAAGTGGTAAAAGTCATGTAAACGCGTAATTTTTGGAACGATTCATCAAATTTAAACCTCAAACTAGCTAATATATTGACTCGTGTTTAAAACGTTTCTTCTGTTTCGTATCGCAACGAGATCGTATCTTTTCGAGAAATCAATTTATTGCTATCTCGTTATTTTATTGTTATAGTGCTCTTGCGTGTTCGGGAACTCTCCTAGGAAAGAAATCTAATTTTTTAATTCCACCTTTCGTTTGGATGTGTAGCTTTTCATATAAATTGATGTAATCTTATCTGAATATTTATAGAAGGTACAGTGATGTTTTGACATTATTGCTGTTTTGTAATGGCTGAGTAAGGTGTTGGGTAAGCTTAACTACAATGCATAGCCTAGTGGGATGCAGGGCATTACCGACAAAACCTAATGGGAACTGTACTATACTTAGTGGGAATCCGTATAAAACCGAGCCAAATGAGTAGGAAACTGGATTAAACCGAACAGGAAAACCAGCGGAACTGGAATAAACCTAATGGGATACTAGATAAGACCTAACAAACCTAATAGGAAAACCAGAGAAACTGGAATAAACCTGTTCACAACAGAAGCCTATTAGAGACAACAATAGATATCATAATATATACAATTCTCACCATATTCAGATTTTTGCATTTTTATGGAGACGTGTGTACATGCAGTGCAGTCTACGGATATACCAAAATTTGTTTCCTTCAATTTTTATAATATTTGCTTATCTACGGTTGCAGATCAAGATAGAAGCTCATTCTGCAATCTTAACAGAGACATGTGCACGAGTTTGTTAGTTTCTTTTAGAGATGTATAGATACAGCAGAGTTTGTTTATTATCAAATCTTTCTATATAATCTCAAGCTTTCTGTATCAGACAATTTACCAATGACAAATTTTCTGATGGATAAATCATTTAACGAGGAGTGTCAATTACTCCTACAGTAGGCTTACAAAATTACGAGCTAAAGTATCAGCTTTTTGAGTGCTTTTTGATGGATCGATGTAATAAAGTGAAGTTTTAAGGAGTTGCTATTTGCTTCCATCAAAAGTGTAAGATCATGTGTTTAGAAGCTTAATTCAATTAAATGAGATGCATGTATACTACTGCAATACTAACTAGTACCTACTTGTTAAATAATTGAAAATGAGCATGCAATTATAGCGATCACTCATTATGCTGCAGCATAAAATAGGTGTTCACAATTCATATTTCTTTCATTGTTCTCAAACAATGGACACACATGGATTCGATGGACACCCTGTTCCTTTCCCTGATGCATTGACTGCGCAAATCCATGCCTTGTTGTTTCCTCGTTGTCAGACTGAGCATCTGAACAGATCGTTCTTCCATAGAACACCAAGGTTGTATAAATGATGAGTTTCCTTTGGAGGTGCTTCCAGCTTCTACTAGTGCTCAACCTTTTTAAGAGGGCCGTTGATTAGCTTCCACGAACCTCAATGGAGAATTGATGATCCGAAAGTATTTTGTCTAACATATCTTTTATGTTATCTTGGTCTTTACTGTTATCGTCTTTCTCGGATTTTCATTTTTTACCTTTGCGAGTTATGCAGTTATTCGTTATTTAGTTATACAATTTGTATCCCCATATCCATCTGTTCACTTTTTTTACCACCTTACTTTCAGTGTTTCTTTCATTTGTCCGGTTAGTAATATACTCAAACAACAACATCACAACCTGAAAATGGAGAAAACTCCATTATTTTAGGATAGTGCGCCCTCAATTTACCGACTGGGTTACCTTTACAATAGCGATCATGAACAACATGCGAATGTTTTTTATCTGAAATTGTGGAGTTTTATCAGTTATAAAAGTTTTGAACATGGTCGATAGAAAAATCTTATCTATATTTTTGAATGTCCTGCTTTACTTCTGCTTTTTGAAAAGTAACTTATATTCTGAATTTCTTCCAGGCACCTTCAAATCGGCTGGATTTCAAACCGGAAAACACAAAAACGTAAAAAGAATAAAATTGGCTTTGGGCGACGCGCTCAGACGAATGCCTCAGCGTGTCGTGAGGGCTCAACGGAGGGCAGATCGACTTCTGCAAGGGAGGAGTACGACGCGGAGTAACGTTCCCGACATACTTCGACTAACAATAGCAACGACAGTGGCAGCAGCAGCAGTGATAGTAGTACTACAAGTAATTGATCATGCCGACGATGCATCCGACATTTGATTCCGGCTACCCCTGTGAGAAGCTGGTGGGTGACTACTGTTTCCCGGTATAAAGGACAGTAGGCCTACCTGGATAATGGGATGCGCAATATTACAGATCCAGTGACAGTGATCATCTTCAAAGTGTAATTTTTGAATGAAATATTCATCAGTGCCCCCTGCAAGTGCGCCTATTTGGCGATTTGTAGTCCTGGTTGAAAGCTTTGGATATTTTGTATATTGCTTTCATTGAAACTGTCAGTTCCTCAGCATAGCAATGCTATTCTGAATCTTTCATTTCTATGAATTACCCGCAAAAACTTGTATGGTGAAATTGTGATAGCAATTACGTTGAAACTTAACTTACGATATTATCCTGTAATTGTAAACGGGTGATTGACTCATTTTATAATGTAAAGCTATGAGTCGAACTTTCTAAATTTTTCACTAGCAGTCATTCCAGTATCAATTACTTTTGTTTTGGCTAATCGAAGATTCACTGTGACAATAACGGGTTTAAAACTCAATTTTTCCTCGGTTTCCCTCGCCTCATCTCGGTTGGCTTGCATAAAGGTTTCTGTAAAAGATGTTTACATAGTGAAATTAGTAGAGGCAGTGTAATTTGATCATGGATCAATACGAATCATGCGATTCATAATTTTTGTAATTGTTCTAGAAGTTTTTGTATTTTTTGACTGTGTTTTGTTATTTTCATAATGCAGTGGGTTGTCTCAACTTGCTTAAGTATTAATAGAATTTGTTTGTTACTTTTAAGGTGGTTCTTGTTGTACTCAGGTGTGTATACTCCTCTTGTATACTGGTGATCTAAGCTAAACATAAATTATTAATAGCATAAGATCACTTACAATATGTATGTACAGTTTATTACAATGATAAACTGTGTGCGATGCATCTGCGTCAAGAATGTGCTACACAACGGTCATATGCGATAGCTCGGCGATGGGCTTAAGCGTTAGTTTTGCGCTAGTTGACTTTGACTCATCTGCGTCAAAAATGTCCCGATAAAAAAACTTTGACAAAACTTAACAAGCGCCAGTGTTTTTCCTTTCCAAACTTGGTATGCACCATTGCAATGACAAGCACTTAGTAAGTATTGTTAGTTTACATTCTTGCATCAGAAACTTAGTATCCGCGTATATAATGCAATTGATGAGTTTACAAAGTAGGAAATTGGATATCTTCCTTACAGTATATAATGCTGCAGGTTAGTGACAGACAGGTGCTATCGTTTCTAGATACATATTTATGAAATGTAGAGTATTGTTCTAAATATCTTTGATTGTTCTACTCTTTTAGTTTCACTTTCCAAACTTGGTATGCACCATTATAACCAAATTATAACGTTAAGCACGTCGTTAATTAAGTTTTAGTTTTCTTGCTCTTTTTATGTGAATTGAAATTGTACTTTTTCACTGTAATTTTTTATTTGGTCATAAATACTGGAGAATGTGAATAAATCATTGTCTGGAGAATGTGAATAAACTGGAGATATACACTGGAGAATGTGAATAAATCATTGAAATTCATAGTTTTTGCAGACCAGACTGCACGCTAGGCTGAATTTTCTTGACCGACCTATTCATTATTTATAAGCAACACACAATTTCGTGCGTTCAAAATTTTTCTGGCTATTCGACATCGTCATTTGATAATGGAATAACACGAGTAGGAAATGAAGTAGACTAGGGAGACCAATTGTATTTCAAAATATTTACAGGTCACTTAACCTATTTCATGCATTATAGAGTGAGTGATTTAACATATACGTAGTGTGCACTACTCTAATGCACCTTGATCATAGAGTAAGGACGGATGACTTTGATGCCAATTACGGATTTGTTTAAAGTTAATCTTTTCGTTTTGGTTCAAAATTAATTTACTCTGATTCGGATTTAGGATTCGCTGAGTGTGGTGGTCAAATTTGTATTTGCTTAGACACGTCTTATGATATCAGGCTTCTATATGTATTCTTAATTCAATATTATTATTCTTGTTCTTAAATAATTGTGGGAAAATTTTCTATTGTGCCATCACCTAATATTCTGATAATGCACGTAATCTCAGCTTAAGTAAAGTGCCTTAAAAAATCATTCAATTAGAGATTACGTCCCGCATCGTTGTTTGACATTCATGGCGCACATGCTCTTAGTAGATGTGATTTGATGCAGTAAGAAAAGCTGTTTGAAGTGTACAAAGTTGCACATAGCTAGTTGTTAATTGCGATATGATATGAAGGGTTCTACTGACAACAGGTTTTCTCGTTATAGCAGTATGACTGTAAGTAACTCTGATTATTCGGAACAGTAGCTATGATGAAATTTTGTGTCTTGATAATGTATTGTGTGATGAAACTATTCATGTTGATCTACATGTACATATAAATGTATAATGGGCCTACCTACTTTGATATCACGTGCATTGCAATAAGATACACGTGAAATTTAGTGCACTTCCGTATTACTCTGGGTAATAGCTACTGTCAACTATATATAGTCCGAAATTTCGTTAGTGTAATTTTATGGATATGACTCGTCAGATGTTCAATTTCTCAACTCATCAGCTGTCGGATTTGAGTATGTAATACGTAGTTCTACGTTATATAAGTGTAACACAGGTATAGGCGTGATCCAAATACCATGACATGTTCTCTTAGAAGCCCTTATTGAATTCTCACGTTGCTCGCGGATTTATATCAATACCAATTTAATAGTTGTAAAATTTAATTTAACATTGAGACCGTTAGTGGTGCATAATTTTCAATGTTGAACTGAATTTCAAAAATACAAAAATTTGCGTTGTTTTTCATGGTCAGTTTGGCATTATCATCTCTAATGACTCAAAAATCTATCAGGAATTTTCCGCGCCTTATTGAGCTGTTAACTTAGTCAATGGTTGATTAGTTAGGATCCTACCACAAGTTTTTTTAATGAATGATGTCAATTTGTGCAAACTGTTAGTCTACCGATGATATTTAGGTAAGCATTTTTAATTATCACAATCATAATCGGTCAGATACATCTGGCAAATCACCACTGATACATCCCATTTCTATTGATTGGAGGATACATATTTCAAACAAGATATCACCAAATCTAGTCTCAATATCAGTAGTACAGTATGTTGATTAAGGATATGAAATGGAAAATTTTCTGGAAATTTTTCCGGTAATTTTTCTGGAAAAATTACCGGAAAAATATAACATTTTTCCGGAAAAATATAATATTTTTCCACTTGTAATTTTTCCGTTCAATTTCTGTACTTTGATGAATCACTTCATTAGTAATTTGAAAAAGATAGAATAACAACATTGCGGTTTGTATCATACGACTGCATATGACAGCCATAGCTTCAAAGGAAGAGAAATATTTTCTATCATAATAGAGAGCATAATAATGTGTTTATCTGCGAAGTTTATGTAAACGTTTTTGCTTTAATTTCTTTAATAGTAGCCCTAAATTTTGTAAAATGTTGTAATGGTACATTAAATATTTCAACTTTCATTATCATGAATCATTCTTATTAATTATAAGATTTATAACCGTATAAAAGCGTGAGCCGTCACGCCGTGTAACCCACTATTTCATTGATGTTGTAGCCTACTATGAATCCTCAATGTTGTACTTCTCGAGAATGTCATCTGAAAATATAAACTCTCAGAACAAGCCATAAACCTAAATATTGAATGAGAGCGTGCTGCATTATCAGGGTCGACTGTAGTGAATGAAATAGGCCTAAATACATGTTTAATAATAATTGCTTACTATATTTATTGTTTTACACTGATAGCTGTTTCGTGTATTTGAAACATATACGTGTAGCTCTAACAGCTCTAACTTTCGAACTATTGAAGCGATTGACTTGGTCTATAAAAAAACGGATGAATCAGAGAATTAGGATCATTTCGTCTATTCATTTAACTAAAAATTCTCAATACGAGAAAAGTTATGTAAGATAGATAAAATTCAATGCCTCAAAATCTCCTTGTCGCCTCTTCCCTACAACATTTTAATTATGCGCGTGCGTCGGCAGGGAAGAGCCACTATCATTCACTATGAAACCCGGTCTCTATTGATGGATGAGACACGATGGAATTGGAGGTGAGATAATTGGAGTCATAGAAATGGACATGTTTCGCTCCTCTGTTTGTCTAGAAGAGACATGGCGAAATCCCAGTGGCAACACGGCGGCCTAGTAAGACGGGTCAAGCTCTGAAGCACAATATATTGCTGAGATATGAAAATCACACCAGATGTAGACGCGGGTGGCTGTAGATTCCAGAAGGACTGTCCGATTCCTGTTATTCCAGTGGCAGTTGAAAATTCAGATCTTCTACAATTCATCTCGATCATGCGAGGGTGTTCGAACAAAATTGTAGGATTTAGCTCATCGAGATAGCTGCGCTTAGCGCCCTCACCTGGTGCATTGTTCGGGATTGTCGCGTTGTCAAGTCAGCAGGTCAGGGGAGAACTGGCTGGCTGTCACGAACAATAGAATTCGCTGCACGTCTTCTATAGCAGACAGACGCCCACCTACCCAATCTATTTCTGTGATTGGAGCTATAACATCATTGTCCTTTTCTTCCTCAGATTGAAAATTCATTGCTTTTTGTCGATGTTGTTATCTGCGGTAGGTCAAACAGTGTGAATTGTGAATTCTGTTATGGGGAAAAGAAAAAGCAAGATTTGGAATCATTTTATTGCATCGAAAGTTGAAGGTCAACTACATGGAAAATGCAAATATTGTCAGTCTACATCTTATCGTAACAATGCATCACGTATGGAGGTGCATCTCAAGAAATGCGGAGCGGTCCCTAATGCGATCAAGGAGTTATATTTTGGTCCTGCGCCACAGAAGAAATTCAAGAGTGATGATGCAAGTACCAGTGTGAATACTGTCGATGTGGATGACTCCCTTTCTGATTCTGGCTTCACAGTTCCAGAAGACCCACCTTCAAATTCAGTGGACACCACCCCAACAAGCTCTGTGAGTAATTTCAACCCAAATAGCTCGAGTACCTTACCGACGACTGGTGGTAATTCAAGCATAGTGAGCTATTTTGACGTCATGTCGAAAACTGAAAATCAGCGAATCAATGAACTGTTCGCCAAAGCATTATATGCCACAGCTTCCCCATTTTCTATGGCTTCCAATCCTTTCTGGTCTGAATTCTTTAAAGAATTGAGACCCAGCTGGAGACCACCCTCGGAATATCAACTCAGAGGACCATTGCTGGATTTGTGGGATATCAATGTGTCGAATGAAAACGACAGGGCATTAAAGAATTGCGGAGCATCGATGTTAATGACTGACGGGTGGTCATGTGTATCAGGCGACAGCCACATCCAATTTTTGGCAGCGACACCCAGTCCAATATTTCTAACATCGATCCATCCAGAAACTAATAGACACACTGCTGCTTTTATTTCATCCGAATGTAAGAAAGTCATAGAAACTATGATGCAGAATTCTCCACCCATTGCATTGGTGAGTGATCATGCTAGTAACATGGTACGTGCATGGCAATTATTGAAGGAAGATTATCCAACGTTACATACATATGGATGCGGAGCACATGCCATCGAACTGCTCGCAACAGATTTTCTGAAAGTAGACAGTATAGGAATAGCTAAATGTCAAATGCAAGAAATCAGCAAGTTCTTTCGTCAGCATCAAATTCCTCGAGCTGTCCTTAAGGAATGTCAATCTACGGGTATTCCAGTTACATGTCTCATCTCTGTACCAACACGATGGTCCAGCTGCTACGAGATGATGAAGCGCAATCTTAGGTTGCAAAATCAATTGCGCATTGCCATTTCTGATCCACGATGTTGCCGTGAAGTACGGAGCCACCAGCATCTAAAGGACATGTGCTTCGATACCGATTATCTCTGGCCTCTCGTCGAATTTTCTGCAAAACTTCTTGAGCCAATACGGAATGCGATAAAGGAAGTTGAAGGAAACTTAGTACGAATTTCTGTTCTCCCCCGACTTTGGCGCTACATCGAACACTGTGTAGAAAATAGCTTGCGGGAGGCAAACTGCCCATTGACCAAAGACGAGGCAGATCTACTCAGAGCGGCTATTCGAGAAAGAAGAGAATTCTCAGTGCGATCAACTCAGATGGCAGCCAATCTTCTGGACCCAAGATTCTGCGGGGATGATTTGGACGAAGTTGAACATGCGCAGGCTATCAAGGAAATCGTTAAAATTGCTGAGATGCTCGGTGTAACTAACGATTTAGTCATGAAGGATTTTATTGCTTTCAAATCTCGAGATGGGCCAGTTTATAGTAATGAACTTTACTGGTCTATGATTGAAGATGAAACGGATCCACTACAGTGGTGGAATACTTTTTGTGGCCACAGAGTGTTAGCGCCAGTCGCTAAACAACTTCTCAGTCTTCCAGCATCTGTGGCTTGTGTAGAGAGATCCAACAAAGAATATGGCATGCAAAAGACGAAAATAAGAAATCGCCTCACAAATGATCGCTCTGCAAAACTTACAAAAGTGAGTTACAATATCAAGGTGAGGCATTTTGCTAATAAACGTAAAGCTGATCAGAACCAACACCAGGCCCTGACAGTTCCCGATCTTATTGAAGTCGGCACTGAACCAGCAATTGTGGATGCTGACGATACAACAAATAAGGAAGATGATGAAGAGCAAGTTGTTGAATTTGACTAAGATGTCGGAAGCTGCAGTGAAGAGGATGACAATGACAATGTGGAAATGGTGGAAGAAACAATTGAAGTTGGTAATTGGGTCTGTGTAGAGTACATGATACAAAATCAACGCAGTCGCCGAGGAGTAGTACGGTTATATTACGGCTGCGTTCAATTTATTGAAGGTGACCAAATCACTGTTAAATTTCTAAAAAAGGTAAGAGACATGTAAATATATATAAGTATGATAGCCTAGATTTAACACGCAGTACCTTAGCTTTATCTAGTACAATCTGGACAAACTGGCATTATGAATATCCTACTGGCCATATAAAATTGAATAATTATTATCGTAATTGATTTGCCTTTAAATGATTATAATAATTTGAAGGTAAATCAATTAATTTACTATAATTTAATTTAAATTGGCTTACTTTGAATAGCTGTCTTTCATGAATGAACGTAGTAAACTCAGCTCATATTGTATCCGCATGTAGAATTAAGTACGTACAGACTTAGGAAAAATAACAGTGAATAAAATAGAAGATATTTTCAACAAACAATTTTTTAGGTCTACGAGATTGTTTATTCACTAAATAATATGATCTAATAATATAATAGATAGATAATGATAGATAATATAATAGATAAAGATAATATAGAAGATCATTAAAGATTGAATCCATTATCAAAGTTTGAATTATTAATTGAATCCATTATTATGATTATGGATATGGATTATGATTATGGATGATATTGAATCCATTATTAATTGAATTGTTGATTGAATCCATTATTAAAGTTTGAAGACATTATCATTAAAGATAATATAGATAAAGATAAATATATAGATAAATAATAATAGATAATATGATATATAATATAATATGATTTTAATGAAATGCTCACAAAAAGTATGTAGGCCTAATTATTATTCGTATAAATCCCAGAACATTTGTTAAATGTTCATATTATATCGTGTTCTTTGATATTTGTTTCACTTTCAGATTCTCGTGAGTAGCTATCAATTTCCGGAAGTGGTGGAAATCGACATAGTAAACCGTGCATTCTGCACACGCGTCAAAGAGCCGGAGCTGGCCTCTGGCTCTACCAGGAGGAGAACTATCTATGTATTCTGCGAGTTAGAGCGTGAATCCTTATTGAGAAAGGTAGCAAATAAGACATAACCTCAAGCACAGTGAAAGACTTCGTATGGTATTGTTTTTCTTTATTGAAGATTTGTAAGAGTATATAATTTTGTTATCCAACTTTGTTAGCCTCCAATTGTTAGACTACTGATTTTTTTGTTTTGATCAAGAAATAGAGATTTTTGTAATTAGGTGATGTTTTCAAGTATCGGTAGATTATTTAGGCTTATTCATGTCCAAATCAAAGTCAAAATCATAGAATGCCTTAATATCCTTCTCCCTCATATGGGCCTAATATATTCTTCTCTATTTCTTGTCGAGTAAATTTCACGATATATCCGTGTTTGTTTAATACTCCTAGTTGTGTCTTCCCGTATTTGTTTAATTTAAATTAAGCTTAATTTACCAATCTCTTAAATAAAAATTGCGCATATGTTGCTGTACCATAATACTTGTTTCATTCAAAATGAGATACCGTATCATTTACCTAATCAACACTAGGCCTATATTGCAAATTTACTTAGATGGAATATTTTTCGTTGACAGGAAATTTTTTTTATTTTTCCATATTTTTCCAATTTTTCCGGTAATTTTTCCGGAAAAATTACCGGAAAAATATAATTTATATTTTTCCGGTAATTTTTATATCTATAATGTTGATTGATTGGAGGAAAATTACTTCAACCAATATATGACCAAATCTAGTCTCGATATCAATAGTAAAGTATGTTGTCATTCTACATGCAAAGTTTCAGGTTGATTAGATAAAATTAACGTCATCGCTTTCACTGTCGGATGTGACAAAACTCAACAATATTGATCAGACCTTCAGATTTTTGTATTTTCATTGATTGGTGACGGGGTAGGATAAATATTTCAAACAATATATGACCAAATCTAGTCTCGATATCAATAGTAAAGTATGCTGTCATTCTACATGCAAAGTTTCAGGTCGATTAGATAAAATTAACGTCATCGCTTTCACTGTCGGATGTGACAAAACTCAACAATATTGATCAGACCTTCAGTTTTTTGTATTTTCATTGATTGGTGACGGGGTAGGATTAATATTTCAAACAATATATGACCAAATCTAGTCTCGATATCAATAGTAAAGTATGTTGTCATTCTACATGCAAAGTTTCAGGTCGATTAGATAAAATTAACGTCATCGCTTTCACTGTCGGATGTGACAAAACTCAACAATATTGATCAGACCTTCAGATTTTTGTATTTTCATTGATTGGTGACGGGGTAGGATAAATATTTCAAACAATATATGACCAAATCTAGTCTCGATATCAATAGTAAGGTATGTTGTCATTCTACATGCAAAGTTTCAGGTCGATTAGATAAAATTAACGTCATCGCTTTCACTGTCGGATGTGACAAAACTCAGCAATATTGATCATACCTTCAGATTTTTGTATTTTCATTGATTGGTGACGGGGTAGGATAAATATTTCAAACAATATATGACCAAATCTAGTCTCGATATCAATAGTAAGGTATGTTGTCATTCTACATGCAAAGTTTCAGGTCGATTAGATAAAATTAACGTCATCGCTTTCACTGTCGGATGTGACAAAACTCAACAATATTGATCATACCTTCAGATTTTTGTATTTTCATTGATTGGTGACGGGGTAGGATAAATATTTCAAACAATATATGACCAAATCTAATCTCGATGTCAATAGTAAGGTATGTTGTCATTCTACATGCAAAGTTTCAGGTCGATTAGATAAAATTAACGTCATCGCTTTCACTGTCGGATGTGACAAAACTCAACAATATTGATCAGACCTTCAGATTTTTGTATTTTCATTGATTGGTGACGGGGTAGGATAAATATTTCAAACAATATATGACCAAATCTAGTCTCGATATCAATAGTAAGGTATGTTGTCATTCTACATGCAAAGTTTCAGGTCGATTAGATAAAATTAACGTCATCGCTTTCACTGTCGGATGTGACAAAACTCAGCAATATTGATCATACCTTCAGATTTTTGTATTTTCATTGATTGGTGACGGGGGGTAGGATAAATATTTCAAACAATATATGACCAAATCTAGTCTCGATATCAATAGTAAGGTATGTTGTCATTCTACATGCAAAGTTTCAGGTCGATTAGATAAAATTAACGTCATCGCTTTCACTGTCGGATGTGACAAAACTCAACAATATTGATCATACCTTCAGATTTTTGTATTTTCATTGATTGGTGACGGGGTAGGATAAATATTTCAAACAATATATGACCAAATCTAATCTCGATGTCAATAGTAAGGTATGTTGTCATTCTACATGCAAAGTTTCAGGTCGATTAGATAAAATTAACGTCATCGCTTTCACTGTCGGATGTGACAAAACTCAACAATATTGATCAGACCTTCAGTTTTTTGTATTTTCATTGATTGGTGACGGGGTAGGATAAATATTTCAAACAATATATGACCAAATCTAGTCTCGATGTCAATAGTAAAGTATGTTGTCATTCTACATGCAAAGTTTCAGGTCGATTAGATAAAATTAACGTCATCGCTTTCACTGTCGGATGTGACAAAACTCAACAATATTGATCATACCTTCAGATTTTTGTATTTTCATTGATTGGTGACGGGGTAGGATAAATATTTCAAACAATATATGACCAAATCTAGTCTCGATATCAATAGTAAGGTATGTTGTCATTCTACATGCAAAGTTTCAGGTCGATTAGATAAAATTAACGTCATCGCTTTCACTGTCGGATGTGACAAAACTCAGCAATATTGATCATACCTTCAGATTTTTGTATTTTCATTGATTGGTGACGGGGTAGGATAAATATTTCAAACAATATATGACCAAATCTAGTCTCGATATCAATAGTAAAGTATGTTGTCATTCTACATGCAAAGTTTCAGGTCGATTAGATAAAATTAACGTCATCGCTTTCACTGTCGGATGTGACAAAACTCAACAATATTGATCATACCTTCAGATTTTTGTATTTTCATTGATTGGTGACGGGGTAGGATAAATATTTCAAACAATATATGACCAAATCTAATCTCGATGTCAATAGTAAGGTATGTTGTCATTCTACATGCAAAGTTTCAGGTCGATTAGATAAAATTAACGTCATCGCTTTCACTGTCGGATGTGACAAAACTCAACAATATTGATCAGACCTTCAGATTTTTGTATTTTCATTGATTGGTGACGGGGTAGGATAAATATTTCAAACAATATATGACCAAATCTAGTCTCGATATCAATAGTAAGGTATGTTGTCATTCTACATGCAAAGTTTCAGGTCGATTAGATAAAATTAACGTCATCGCTTTCACTGTCGGATGTGACAAAACTCAGCAATATTGATCATACCTTCAGATTTTTGTATTTTCATTGATTGGTGACGGGGTAGGATAAATATTTCAAACAATATATGACCAAATCTAGTCTCGATATCAATAGTAAGGTATGTTGTCATTCTACATGCAAAGTTTCAGGTCGATTAGATAAAATTAACGTCATCGCTTTCACTGTCGGATGTGACAAAACTCAACAATATTGATCATACCTTCAGATTTTTGTATTTTCATTGATTGGTGACGGGGTAGGATAAATATTTCAAACAATATATGACCAAATCTAATCTCGATGTCAATAGTAAGGTATGTTGTCATTCTACATGCAAAGTTTCAGGTCGATTAGATAAAATTAACGTCATCGCTTTCACTGTCGGATGTGACAAAACTCAACAATATTGATCAGACCTTCAGTTTTTTGTATTTTCATTGATTGGTGACGGGGTAGGATAAATATTTCAAACAATATATGACCAAATCTAGTCTCGATGTCAATAGTAAAGTATGTTGTCATTCTACATGCAAAGTTTCAGGTCGATTAGATAAAATTAACGTCATCGCTTTCACTGTCGGATGTGACAAAACTCAACAATATTGATCATACCTTCAGATTTTTGTATTTTCATTGATTGGTGACGGGGTAGGATAAATATTTCAAACAATATATGACCAAATCTAGTCTTGATATCAATAGTAAGGTATGTTGTCATTCTACATGCAAAGTTTCAGGTCGATTAGATAAAATTAACGTCATCGCTTTCACTGTCGGATGTGACAAAACTCAACAATATTGATCATACCTTCAGATTTTTGTATTTTCATTGATTGGTGACGGGGTAGGATAAATATTTCAAACAATATATGACCAAATCTAATCTCGATGTCAATAGTAAGGTATGTTGTCATTCTACATGCAAAGTTTCAGGTCGATTAGATAAAATTAACGTCATCGCTTTCACTGTCGGATGTGACAAAACTCAACAATATTGATCATACCTTCAGTTTTTGTATTTTCATTGATTGGTGACGGGGTAGGATAAATATTTCAAACAATATATGACCAAATCTAGTCTCGATGTCAATAGTAAAGTATGTTGTCATTCTACATGCAAAGTTTCAGGTCGATTAGATAAAATTAACGTCATCGCTTTCACTGTCGGATGTGACAAAACTCAACAATATTGATCAGACCTTCAGTTTTTTGTATTTTCATTGATTGGTGACGAGGTAGGATTAATATTTCAAACAATATATGACCAAATCTAGTCTCGATATCAATAGTAAAGTATGTTGTCATTCTACATGCAAAGTTTCAGGTCGATTAGATAAAATTAACGTCATCGCTTTCACTGTCGGATGTGACAAAACTCAACAATATTGATCAGACCTTCAGATTTTTGTATTTTCATTGATTGGTGACGGGGTAGGATAAATATTTCAAACAATATATGACCAAATCTAGTCTCGATATCAATAGTAAGGTATGTTGTCATTCTACATGCAAAGTTTCAGGTCGATTAGATAAAATTAACGTCATCGCTTTCACTGTCGGATGTGACAAAACTCAGCAATATTGATCATACCTTCAGATTTTTGTATTTTCATTGATTGGTGACGGGGTAGGATAAATATTTCAAACAATATATGACCAAATCTAGTCTCGATATCAATAGTAAGGTATGTTGTCATTCTACATGCAAAGTTTCAGGTCGATTAGATAAAATTAACGTCATCGCTTTCACTGTCGGATGTGACAAAACTCAACAATATTGATCATACCTTCAGATTTTTGTATTTTCATTGATTGGTGACGGGGTAGGATAAATATTTCAAACAATATATGACCAAATCTAATCTCGATGTCAATAGTAAGGTATGTTGTCATTCTACATGCAAAGTTTCAGGTCGATTAGATAAAATTAACGTCATCGCTTTCACTGTCGGATGTGACAAAACTCAACAATATTGATCAGACCTTCAGATTTTTGTATTTTTATTGATTGGTGACGGGGTAGGATAAATATTTCAAACAATATATGACCAAATCTAGTCTCGATATCAATAGTAAGGTATGTTGTCATTCTACATGCAAAGTTTCAGGTCGATTAGATAAAATTAACGTCATCGCTTTCACTGTCGGATGTGACAAAACTCAGCAATATTGATCATACCTTCAGATTTTTGTATTTTCATTGATTGGTGACGGGGTAGGATAAATATTTCAAACAATATATGACCAAATCTAGTCTCGATATCAATAGTAAGGTATGTTGTCATTCTACATGCAAAGTTTCAGGTCGATTAGATAAAATTAACGTCATCGCTTTCACTGTCGGATGTGACAAAACTCAACAATATTGATCATACCTTCAGATTTTTGTATTTTCATTGATTGGTGACGGGGTAGGATAAATATTTCAAACAATATATGACCAAATCTAATCTCGATGTCAATAGTAAGGTATGTTGTCATTCTACATGCAAAGTTTCAGGTCGATTAGATAAAATTAACGTCATCGCTTTCACTGTCGGATGTGACAAAACTCAACAATATTGATCAGACCTTCAGTTTTTTGTATTTTCATTGATTGGTGACGGGTAGGATAAATATTTCAAACAATATATGACCAAATCTAGTCTCGATGTCAATAGTAAAGTATGTTGTCATTCTACATGCAAAGTTTCAGGTCGATTAGATAAAATTAACGTCATCGCTTTCACTGTCGGATGTGACAAAACTCAACAATATTGATCAGACCTTCAGATTTTTGTATTTTCATTGATTGGTGACGGGGTAGGATAAATATTTCAAACAATATATGACCAAATCTAGTCTCGATATCAATAGTAAGGTATGTTGTCATTCTACATGCAAAGTTTCAGGTCGATTAGATAAAATTAACGTCATCGCTTTCACTGTCGGATGTGACAAAACTCAACAATATTGATCAGACCTTCAGATTTTTGTATTTTCATTGATTGGTGACGGGGTAGGATAAATATTTCAAACAATATATGACCAAATCTAATCTCGATGTCAATAGTAAGGTATGTTGTCATTCTACATGCAAAGTTTCAGGTCGATTAGATAAAATTAACGTCATCGCTTTCACTGTCGGATGTGACAAAACTCAACAATATTGATCATACCTTCAGTTTTTGTATTTTCATTGATTGGTGACGGGGTAGGATAAATATTTCAAACAATATATGACCAAATCTAGTCTCGATGTCAATAGTAAAGTATGTTGTCATTCTACATGCAAAGTTTCAGGTCGATTAGATAAAATTAACGTCATCGCTTTCACTGTCGGATGTGACAAAACTCAACAATATTGATCAGACCTTCAGATTTTTGTATTTTCATTGATTGGTGACGGGGTAGGATAAATATTTCAAACAATATATGACCAAATCTAGTCTCGATATCAATAGTAAAGTATGTTGTCATTCTACATGCAAAGTTTCAGGTCGATTAGATAAAATTAACGTCATCGCTTTCACTGTCGTATGTGACAAAACTCAACAATTGATCAGACCTTCAGATTTTTGTATTTTCATTGATTGGTGACGGGGTAGGATAAATATTTCAAACAATATATGACCAAATCAAGTCTCAATGTCAATAGTAAAGTATGTTGTCATTCTAATGCAAAGTTTCAGGTCGATTAGATAAAATTAACGTCATCGCTTTCACTGTCGGATGTGACAAAACTCAACAATATTGATCAGACCTTCAGATTTTTGTATTTTCATTGATTGGTGACGGGGTAGGATAAATATTTCAAACAATATATGACCAAATCTAATCTCGATGTCAATAGTAAGGTATGTTGTCATTCTACATGCAAAGTTTCAGGTCGATTAGATAAAATTAACGTCATCGCTTTCACTGTCGGATGTGACAAAACTCAACAATATTGATCAGACCTTCAGTTTTTTGTATTTTCATTGATTGGTGACGGGGTAGGATAAATATTTCAAACAATATATGACCAAATCTAGTCTCGATGTCAATAGTAAAGTATGTTGTCATTCTACATGCAAAGTTTCAGGTCGATTAGATAAAATTAACGTCATCGCTTTCACTGTCGGATGTGACAAAACTCAACAATATTGATCAGACCTTCAGATTTTTGTATTTTCATTGATTGGTGACGGGGTAGGATAAATATTTCAAACAATATATGACCAAATCTAGTCTCGATGTCAATAGTAAAGTATGTTGTCATTCTACATGCAAAGTTTCAGGTCGATTAGATAAAATTAACGTCATCGCTTTCACTGTCGGATGTGACAAAACTCAACAATATTGATCAGACCTTCAGATTTTTGTATTTCCATTGATTGGTGACGGGGTAGGATAAATATTTCAAACAATATATGACCAAATCTAGTCTCGATATCAATAGTAAGGTATGTTGTCATTCTACATGCAAAGTTTCAGGTCGATTAGATAAAATTAACGTCATCGCTTTCACTGTCGGATGTGACAAAACTCAACAATATTGATCAGACCTTCAGATTTTTGTATTTTCATTGATTGGTGACGGGGTAGGATAAATATTTCAAACAATATATGACCAAATCTAATCTCGATGTCAATAGTAAAGTATGTTGTCATTCTACATGCAAAGTTTCAGGTCGATTAGATAAAATTAACGTCATCGCTTTCACTGTCGGATGTGACAAAACTCAACAATATTGATCAGACCTTCAGTTTTTGTATTTTCATTGATTGGTGACGGGGTAGGATAAATATTTCAAACAATATATGACCAAATCTAGTCTCGATGTCAATAGTAAAGTATGTTGTCATTCTACATGCAAAGTTTCAGGTCGATTAGATAAAATTAACGTCATCGCTTTCACTGTCGGATGTGACAAAACTCAACAATATTGATCAGACCTTCAGATTTTTGTATTTTCATTGATTGGTGACGGGGTAGGACAAATATTTCAAACAATATATGACCAAATCTAGTCTCGATATCAATAGTAAAGTATGTTGTCATTCTACATGCAAAGTTTCAGGTCGATTAGATAAAATTAACGTCATCGCTTTCACTGTCGGATGTGACAAAACTCAGCAATATTGATCAGACCTTCAGTTTTTGTATTTTCATTGATTGGTGACGGGGTAGGATAAATATTTCAAACAATATATGACCAAATCTAGTCTCGATATCAATAGTAAGGTATGTTGTCATTCTACATGCAAAGTTTCAGGTCGATTAGATAAAATTAACGTCATCGCTTTCACTGTCGGATGTGACAAAACTCAACAATATTGATCAGACCTTCAGATTTTTGTATTTTCATTGATTGGTGACGGGGTAGGATAGTAGTTTATAGTGTGACATCCGGCGCGACGCTTCGCTTCGCTTTGCTTCGCTTCGCTTGCGCCGGATGTCACACTTTTGCGGGGGTTTTCAAAATTTTCAAAAAAATCAAAATTTCAAAAATTTAGGTAGATTTCAAATTTCACGTGGCCGAAGGGCGAAAATTTAAGTTGTCTCAAAATATCACGTGGTCTAAGAATTTTGAATATTTAGGCAGACGAAAATTTAAGTTGTCTCAAAATATCACGTAGTCTCAATATACCAGAAGATTGTATTCAAAATATTTATTCAAAATATTTATTCAAAATATTCATTTAAAAATGGAAGAAACAAAAGTGGATGAAACAAAAGTGGAAGGAACCTCAAGAATATATCCTTCGTTATCATATGAACGTAGTTCTACTTTAATGGACATTGAAAAGATTAACATTGAAAAAATGAATAAAGAAAAACACAAAGATAGAGTTAGGTATATGAAAGATAAGGAATCTCAATTATTATTAAGATTAGAGCATTATAAAAAATTAAGAAAGAGATGGACTAAAGTTAAGAATGTAACACAAGGAATTGACATATTCTTAACAATAAGTTTAGGTGCTTTGACAATTGTTATATCTTCAGGTGTTTTAGTAATTCCAGTAGTTGCTACAGCTTTAACAGGTACGGGTGTTTTTGCAACTTCACTTGTTACCATGTTAGATAAATCTTTAATAACTAAGAAACGAAAATCATTAAAAACTAAGCATTTACATATTAAAGAAGTCTATGATAAACTACATTACTACTTTCAAAGAGTATGTGATGATAATGTTATTACGTTAGATGAGATTGAAAAATTTGATCAAATAGCTAATGAAGTAAATCAAATATCATTTCAATCACAGACAGAAAAAGTTGATGATAAAAATAAAAAGGATGGCAAAATTTCTAGTGATGCTAAAATTTCTAATGAAGAAAATGACAAATTTTTTTTAGAAGAGCTAAAAACTTTAAGCGAAAATTTAAGCAAAACTTTATTAAACAAAACTTAAAACGAGAAAACTTTAACCGAGAAAACTTTAAACGAAAAGATGTCAAACAACAAAGCAATAAAAAAATAATTTGTTCAGTAAAATGTTTTTGCTGTATTCCAATGTTACCACAAAATTCAAATATTATATTTTAAAAATGGATAAAATTAGAGCTGATAATTTTCAAAGAATAAAACAATTAGAAGAGTTAATAAAACAAAGAAATATTATGAAAGAAAATCATCTTCAACATAGAATGATAAAAGCTGGTATTCAATCTGATGTGTTTGAAAAAATGCAGCAAACCGAGCAAGTAAAAACTGATTTTGAAAAAAATATGGAACCATTTAAAACTCTTGAAAAGGAACTTACAAATAATGATAAACAAATTGATATAACAGATCCAGAGCACAAAACTATATTAGATGACTATGGATTACTAGAATCAAACATTAATAAGAAATTACCAAAATCTATGCAATTTGAACATTCTATCTCATTTATAGATGGAAAAACAATACCTAGATTTTATCTCGGACAAAGAGAAATATTTCCACAACCTTTTCGAGGTTTAATTTTTTCACCAGATAAATCTCCTTTTAATTTAGATAGAAATTTTGTTAATCTTTTAAGAGGAGCAGATTTAAATAATTATGCTGTAGAAGATCTCATAAAATATAAAGCTATGTTAGACAGAGTTGGTGCAGTAAAATCTCTTAGACGTTATAAACAATTAGAAAATTTATTATCAACGGGAGTTAAAGTAGGAAAAGGTTTATCTGAAAAACAGAAAACAGAAACAACCATATTTTTACCAGATGATCCACAAGAATTACTAAATAGATTAAATATTTTAATATCTGCAATAAAAGAAGGACATAATTCTAGTTTCAATGAAATTCATGCTATATTGAAAAGACTGTTAGAAAAGAAGATTCTAAATGAAGAGGATTATAAAAGTATAACGAACCGAATGTTCTAGGGCTTCGCCCGAACCGGACATCTCTGATGTCCTCCAGGGCTTCGCCCGTAGCTGAAATATGTTGTTTTTAATTTTTATCTATGATTTTTATCTACGATTTTTATCTATGATTTTTATCTACGATTTTTATCTATAATATTTATTTAAAATTTTAACTAAAAAATGTGTTCAGCAGATTTAGACAAAATTAATAATCATTTAGAAAATTTGACAGAGATTTTGGGTTCATCAAAATTTAGTACGACGTTAAAAATTATAACAACTACTTCATCACACACTTGTAATTTAGAACCCATTCTACATTTGGAACAAAATAAAAATTATCAAATTGCATTGACTAGTTTCTCTACATTTAACACTATACAAAACGTTATCAAAGATGCGAATGATCAATTTAGATATTCTACTGATAAAGGTAAAACATGGAAAATACTAACTTTTCTTCCTGGTTCTTACGAAGTTGAAACAATATCAAATGAAATTAAGAGACATTTAGGTATATCATTTAAAGATAAGAAACAATTACATTTTGCAGTTGAACCGGCAGTTAATAAATTTTCTCTTACTTTAGACGAAAATCATCAAGTTGATTTTAATCATGATAGATCATTGTCAAAGCTATTAGGATTTAATAAACAAACCTATAGTCAAGGTTATCATTTAGGTGAGAAGATTCCAAAAATAACTGAAATAAATTCAATTGTTGTACATTGTGACATTATTGAAGGAGGATATATAAATGGTAAATTATCAAATTTAATATTCAGTTTTCCAGCTTTTACTGTACCCATTGGTTATAGATTAAATGTAATTCCACAAACATTAATATATTTTCCTATTACAAGAAAAACTATTAACAACATTGGCATTAGAATCACTGATGAGAAAGGACAAGAAATAAATTTTGGAGGTGAAGAGATTATGATAGATCTTTTGGTTCGAGAGGTATAAACTCCCGTTCGGGGTGTATAAACTCCTACGCGAAGCTAGAGAAGTTTAATTTTCTTCTTCTTTAGAAACAAAAAATAAAAAAAATAAAAATAATTTTTTTTATTAAAAAATGAGTGAACTACCTCCATTAAATAAAAAAAAACTTAAATTTAATCATCATCCAAATTTATCTAATAAAGTTTTGTCAGTTATTTGTGGAAGATCAGGATGTGGAAAAACATATCTATTATTTAAAATTTTAACGACTCCAAATTTTTTGGATTATAACAATCTTATAATTTATACAACAACGGCAGAACAACCCGTCTATCAATTTTTAAAATATGGATTTGAAAATAATCTTAAAAAAACAGCAATTGCTTCATTATTCAAAGAATATGAAAAATCTGAAGATGAAGAAGAAATAAGTTCGTGGTGTGAAGAAGCAGCAAAAAATAATCAGTTAGTAGAATCTAATAAAAATAACCATATAAAGATACAATTAATAGATGATAGTGGTAATATGCAAGATCCTAGTAAACTAGATAAAACAATGAAACATTGTGTAATTTTTGATGATTGTGTTAATGACAGAAATCAGTCAGTTCAGAGAAATTATTTCACAAGAGGTAGACATAATAACTGTAGTGTATTTTATTTAACACAAAGTATGTATTCATTAGACGGAAGTGTTATTAGAAAGAATGCAAATATATTTATACTATTTGAAATAAATGCAAGAAACTTAAGTGATTTGTTAAGAGATTTATGTGTAAGAAATAAAGATGAATTTAAACAATCGTGTAATAATGCTTGGTCAAAAGATTATGGCTTCATTACAATTAATATTGATAAAAAAATTCATGATAGAGTTATAGAAAATATTTTCGCGGAGTGTACGAATAATTTTTTCTTATAAATTTTTTGTTAATAAAAATAAAAAAAAATATGTTGAATGATTATAAGATAGAGCATGTACCAGTTTTAAAAGATTATCGTCATCCTACAAATCCTGTAAATTCGAAGAAAGAAGTTAGATTTTATTATCATCATAAATACGTTGCGCTCGTTACAGATTATAAAACAAAACATGGTATTAAACCGTGTGTTAAAACAAAAGACTTTCCACTTTGTTTAAGAAGTTTCCGAGTATTTTTGGCGTATAATAATTTATGGTGGTTGGTTAAGAAAGAACATTTAACAACACATGAATTAGAAACATTACATCAATTACATATTCCTGTGTATATGTAAAAACGGAACCGAGGTTCTATGTAAAAATTCATTTTTTCTTTTAAAAAATATGAATCGTGAAATGTCTCTCGGACAAACGTCTAGGATTGATGAATTAATCAAGAAACAAACTGCTGAGTTTGATGCGCAAATTAAACATAGTAAACGTAGTAAACGTATTAAAAAACAGAAGCGTACTAGGCGTAGTATTAGACGTAATACTAAAAAACAGAAACGTGGAACAAAAGAAATATTAGAAACTCCTATTAGTGATATCTTTTTTGATGATAGAATTAAGGATGAACTTGGTGATGATTTATGTAATTTATTTAATCCAAATGAAATTAAATATGAAAATGTATCTTTTATTAATGTAGTAAATGATATGCGGAAACTTTTAGCAAATGGTAAAATTATTAATTTACTTGGAAAAGTTGTTAAAGATCAGGAAAATATAATTCAAAATTTTTACGTAACCTTCTATAATAAAAAATCATTTGAAACATGGTTTTCGAATCTGGATGAGAAATCCGATGCTAACGAATGGATTTTTACAGGTAATATTAAATATGAAGATTTTGGAATGAAGTTAGTACAAAGATCGCATAGAGGGGCAGGGATTAATATGAAATATAGAATCAAAGAATATTTCGGTGAATATTGTTATATTCCTTCTGAAGATTTTTGTTTTATTAAATGTTATAATGTTTTACGAGGTTTTAATGAAGAACAAGGAGAAATGATGAAAGAAATGTTTAATAATTTTTTATATAAAGAGAAAGCCACATCCAGAACAGGAGTAATGTCAAACTGTAAATTTTCTCAATTCAATAAATATTTTGGAGAATGTGTTCAATATTATAGTCCTGCCAATCGTCATTTAAATCCTAGAGGAATTGAAACGTTTCATAATTATGTTTATTACAATTATTTTCACGCAGGTTCAACAATTGGTCACTATTGTTTAATTAATAAATCTCATAAATTAAAAGCTATTAGAGAAATTGAAAATAATTTCAAACCCATATATAAAACAGTTACTGATGAAAATCTAACAACGCGTCCATATAAAATCATAACAAAGAAAAAAATTGACTATGCTTCAACATATATTTGGGATCTCGAAACTTTTCCTGATCCTAACTGTTCAACAGCTCATCCTATTCCTTACGCTGTAGGAGCTATTAGTTTTAATAAATTTATATGTTGCTTACCGAAACAAAGATTGAAAGAATTAGAAACACGTTTGTTAAGTGATATGATTAAAATTAAACGATCAAAAGATGAAGATGAAATTAAAAAACTTAAAAAACAGATTAATGAGTATAATAATTTAACTGAATTAGAATTTAATAAACTTCAAAATTGTGTGAAAATATTTACGAGAACTGAGGATGATGAATGTTCGATCGGGGGAAACCCAGAGGACGTATGTCCGATCCATCAATTTTTTAAAACTCTTGGAAAATTTAATTATTCTAGAGTAACTTTAATAGCTCACAATTCATCAGGTTTTGATTCCTATTTTCCGATAAAAGCTAATTTTAAATTATCTAAACCGCCTCTTAAAACTTCAAGAGGAATATTGACTGCTTCATTACAAAATCCTTATACAACTGAATGTGTTAGTAGATATATTCAAAAATCTCTTAGATTTAAAAACAATATGAAAAAAGATTCACTTTCAGGTAAATTAGCACTTCAAACTATTATAATGAAATGTAGTTATCAACATGTAAAAACAAGTCTTTCTAAATGGTGTGAGAATTTTAAAATTCCTACGAATGTGTGTAAATTAAATTATGAAATTGGAGACATAACACATGAAAATTATAAAGAAAAAGAAAATGAATGGAGACCATATTTAGTTAACGATATTCTTTCTTTAGCTTTTTGTATCTACAAATATAATAATGTTATGCAGGATTTAGTTGGTGAAGATATAACTACTAATTTGACATCCTCTGCTTTAACATTTAACGGTTGGATGAAAAGCGTACAAAATGACAATATAAATATTCATTCACATATAGATTTATGGGCTAGAAATTATATTAGAAAATCTGTTAAAGGTGGAAGAGTTTCAGCAAATATAAGAAAATACATATCGCCATTTTGTAGCATCTTGTTACCAATATTAAAACAGTATTTACCTGGTCGCTGCGCTGGGGGGACTTTGTCCCTTGGTCGCTACGCTGGTGGGGCTTTGTCCCCTGGAAATAATTTAATAGATTTAATGAAACAGTATCGAGATTTAGGAGATAAAACTGAAATTTGTAAGAAAATTTCAAATCAACTACTTGAACAAAAAAATGAATTTCTAATGGCTTTTGATGCAACATCTTTATATCCATCAGCTATGTATGATGAAAATTCAGAATACCCTAAAGCTGAATCAGCTAGAAAATTTCGTCAAGAAGAAGAGCGGGAAATAGTATATAAATTTAATACTCAAACATTTAGACCTAAAACTGGAATATTCTCTGTTGTGTTTCAATATCCGAATGATATGTTTTTCCAACCAGTTCCTATAAAAGATAAAGTTAAAAATCAAAATAATAATTCTCATGTAAAAGTAATCAGGTTTAGAAATGGTATATGTTATGATGTATTAACTTCTGTTGACATACAAGAAATTGTTAGATGTGGGGGAAAAATCTTACATATTACTGATGGTATAATTTATGAAAAAAATTATCAAGTTTCACCATTTCGAAATTATATTGAAAAACTTTTTAATTTGAGAAAAAGATATAAAACAGAAGGAAATACTGTAGGTGATGAGTTAATTAAATTATTGATGAATTCGCTATATGGCAAAACTGTGCAAAAAGATATAACCACTAAATATCATTTATGGAATGAGAATACATTGAGAAAAAATTTCACTCAAGAAGTAAAAGATTATGAAAAATTAAATGATGAACAATATTTAGCGAAAGTAGAAATGGAAGATGATGAATTTCTCAAAACTAATATTGTAAAAGATGGGAAGACGTCATTCATGCCATCACACTTAGGTTCTTTCATTCTTTCTCACTCTAGAAGAATCATGAATAACTTTATTTTAGAAATTAATGGTTTCAAAGAAAAATACATTCATTATACAGATACTGATTCAATATATATTTCCAATGAGCTCTTTAATAAATTAGACGCTGCTGGATATGTTGGAGGAGAATTGTGTCAAGGGAAAAATGATTATGGAAATGGTGGAATTATTTTTGCAATGTTTATTGCACCTAAAGTAAAATACTGTATTACTGTAGATGAGCAAGGGAGACTTAGTGAAAAGAAAACATTCAAAGGTTATTCACAAGATAAAGTAAAAGTAGAAGATTTTCTAAAATTATATTCGGGGAAAACATTATCGACTACAGTTAATGAACCATGGAAAAGATCTTTAGAAACTGGAATTAGTATTCCTGATAAAAATAATAATACTGAAGAAAAAAAATTTTCTGGTCAAATAAATATTCTTAAACGTCAAGCACCTGATGAAAATGAAATTATGTTACCTTGTAACGGAGAAGATATTCAAGCTGAAATATTTCAAACAATCATCTGTGAGAGTAATTTAAGTGATGATGATGACACGTGGGAATAATAATTTTTTTATTACATCTAAAAACTTATTACATCTAAAAATTTATTACATCTAAAAACTTATAACATCTAAAAACTTATTACATCTAAAAATTTTATTACATATGAAAATATATTTATCGAATATTTTGGTATTTTCTATTAAGTTTTATCATATTAAGTTTCATCATATAATGTTTTATCAAAAGATAATTTAAATTTTTTTTCACTAACGATTGATTCTTCATCATCATCATAAATTGATTCTTCATCATCATCATAAATTGTTTCTTCATCATCATAAATTACACTTTTTGGTATAGGATGCCCTTCCATGATAGGATACCATTCTCTTATTGGAATATCTAATTCTAAATTACATTTTTTATCTGATAATAATATAATAGAGAAAAATATTGGTCTTTGATCTCTTTTGGAAAATTTAATAACACCACCATAATCTGAATCACTTTTAGTTTTTATTAAAGATGATAAAATTTTAAATTGATTAGATGTAAATCCTAATTTAAATTTTGTAGACCCGACACATAGTTGTCTAACAGTATCTTCAACTATACCATCATTATTATTTTCAATTGTAAGAAAATGAAATTTAGATAAATTTTTATAATTACTAATACTTTTATAATCTTTTTTACCATTTACACCTTTTTCAGATGTTACAGAATCATCATATATGTTATCAGATTCTTCAATATGATTCAGAGGATTATTATGATTATGATTATGGTCATTGTTAATAGTATAAGGTGTTGTCCACATATAAATTTTCTCTTGTTGAGCTAAACCATTTATATAAGATTTTAACAAATTAATATTTAAGTTTGAATATAATCCTATATACGTATCATCATCATATCTTTGCGGCATTTCTAATGTTTCTTGTTTATAAATTGTGTCTCTATAATAAACTTGACATAATAATTCTTCATTATCTTTTTTACTCTCTATGTGAATGTTATATTGATTTTGATCGTCAACAAATAATCTAATTTTTTCTTTCGAAAAAGATTTTAATTTTTTAACTAATTCTTTAATATTGATATAATTAATAATTTTAGTTTCTATCCAATCAGTATTACTAATCGGCATAACTGCTCTAATAAATCCATAAACATTATTATGACCTATTATAACCATATTTTCTTTATTTAATTCCACATAGGCTACATCATTATATTTACTAACAATATCCATAAATTTAATAAATGGATCCCCCGGAAATAAACAATAGTTAGTTTCTATAGAAGGTAAACCTTTAGTCTGTTCTCTAAATATTTCGGCTTGTAATTGAAATAAAATATTAACATCTATACATGGATTATTATTATTATTATTATCAAAACATTTATTTTCAAATCCCGTTGATCTCGTCGAATAAGAAGAACAGGATGATGCGGGCGAATATAATTTTTCTAAATTTGGGGTTTCCATTTTTTATTTTTATTAGAAAAATTTTATTTTTTATTTTTATTAGAAAAAATTTTATTTTTTATTTTTATTAGAAAAAATTTTATTTTTTTATTGTTAAAAAATGATGTTACCAAATGTTGGTGGAGGTGCATATATCCCGAATAATCGTGAATTAGAAATAGAGATAGAAAATTATATTATGAAAACTGGAGACGTTTTATCTGGTCCATTGCATCTTTCTATTCTTCCACAACAAAATACAGAGTTAACAAATAAACAATATGTTGATACACAAATCAATGATTTAAAAGAAAAATATATGAACGATGTTTTGGTTCCACTGATGAATGAATTGAAGTTGCTTAAACTTAATGACAAATCATTAAACGAAAAATTATTAAAACTTGATAAAAAGGATAGAGAGCTAGAAGCAGATATAGCAAAACTTTTTAAAAAGATTTCAGAACAATCAAAAATTTTAATATTACTTTCTATAAAGTTAAAATCTGCAGTCATTAAAAATAAACATCAGATAAAAATGTTAAAAGAACAATTAGAAGATGAAATAGAAAATCTACCTGAAAGAATTAAAAAAAATTTAAAGCAGTTACAAACTACATTCCAAAAAAGTGTTGATGAATTGAGTTCTAAAATTACTCAACAAATGAAAAAGATGAATAGAATAATAAATGAAGTAAACTCACTTAATGAAAAAGTTGATAAAATGAAAAATCTGAAAATCAATTTAGAAAATGAATTAAAGAAAAATTTACAAGAAAACTCTAAAGAAAATAAAGAACAGTTAGATTCTGTTAAAAGACAATTAGATGTTCTTAAAATTAAGTTAAATGCACTTAAAACGGCGTTGAAGATGAATCAGGAGAAAATGCAAGTTAATAGAAAAGAAATTAAAGTACATCACACGCTGCTTGACGCAATAGATAAAGTGCAACAGTCAATTAATAAAGTTATCTCGAAGTTGTTGTCCATTCACAAACGTAAATCTTAGCGTAAATATTAAACGGACCAAAGGTCCTCTGGTTACTAACCAATCGGAGCGAAGCTCCTCGAGGCTTTAGCCGAACGTAGATATTTTTCCCAAAAGTCAAATTTAATCCTAAAAAATGCCTATAATTTATAAACACAATCTTAAACATTTTGCATCAAATAATAAAATTGCTCATGAACCATCTCAGAAACCTGTGTACCATTATGATAGTGTAGAAACTGTCGGAACACAAAAGTTCCTAGGCACCGCAGGTGCCGTCCAAAAAGAAGGGGCTGGCATCTTTTCTGGTATTGGAAGTATCGTTAACTTAATTAAAAATAATAAAGATTTGATTACATCTGCTGCAAAAGGAGCAGCTGCTATAGGTAGTACAGCTAGTGCAATATCAAATGCTGTCAAGTCTCAAAACGAATTAAAACAACTAGAAGCTATTCGTAAACTTAGGAATGATTCCGAAGAACTAAAAAATTTAAAAAAACTTTCAGAGGAAACAAAAAATAAAATTGCTAACATAGCTGTGGGGGGTGAAACCTTGAGGAGCGGAGCTCCGTCTGATAGTAAACATAATGAAAATAAAAATAATGAAAAAATAATTGAAGAAATAAGAGGTAATGGCGTGAGCAGCAACCTTCGGTCTAACCAGCAAAGCTGTAGCGGAGCTGGTCTAGCAAAATTCTAAAATTATATTTAGTAAAATTCTAAAATTATATTTTAGTAAAAATTTTTTTTCTGTCTGTGAGAAAAACAAAAAGTCAAATTATTTCTTATAAAAATGCCTTCGCTTATCGAAAATAAATTTAGATTAGATGATCCTCCGTTCACCAGTTACAATCAAAAAAAGAATGACTATATAAGAATTGCTATGAA
The DNA here is from genome assembly GCA_907163375.1 of Prostheceraeus crozeri. Taxonomy (NCBI): domain Eukaryota; kingdom Metazoa; phylum Platyhelminthes; order Polycladida; family Euryleptidae; genus Prostheceraeus; species Prostheceraeus crozeri. The sequence goes on along the minus strand of CAJQUW010014647.1, from coordinate 65,486 downwards.
TCCCGGATCTTCCAGTAGAGTAAATACTGGAGGTGATTTAATTTTTGAAGTTGATAATCAGCAGAGCTATTTATATTTACCTGATTCATTTTTACACTGTGAATATTCTTTATATAGTGATGCTAATTTTACAACACCATTACCAGATACCGATAATATTACACTAGAGAATAATTTTTTCCCAAGTTTATTTACACAAATGCGTTTAGATGTTGCAACTCAAAATATAGAAACAATAAGTGATTCTCCAGGTGTAATTGATACAATGCTTAGATTTGTAACAATTGGTGAAAATAATAAAAAGCATGAAATCGAAGGTTGGTTTCCTGATACTAATGATGGTATAATTGTTGATGATTTAACTCACGCTGGAACAGATGCCGCAGGAATTGCGAAAGATGTAGAAAATATTGCAAAACATTTAAATAAAACAAATAATTATGTATATAAAGAAAGACGTGAATTTAACAAGAAAAGTAAACAGACAGTAAATTGGTCATTGTCTCCATTATTCGGATATTTAGATTATGATAAAATATCATATCAATTAAAATTTAAATTAATAATTCATCGTACAGCAAATAATGAATTAATCTTTTTTGGTAAAACTGGAAAAAAAGCATATTTAAAAATTGATAGACTTGAATGGTGGATTAAGCATATTACTCCTAATTTAGAGATTGAAACAGCTATTGCAAAAAGATTAAATACTAACAAACCAATTCCAGTAAATTTTCTAAAGCGTACTGCCAGTTCAGTAACTTTTTCCGAACAAAGATTTAACTGGCATTTTACTAGAACTGCGAATACTCCAAGATATTTATTACTAACATTTCAAAGAAATAATTCTCCAAGTTTTGATAAGAACAATAATATTTTTCATATTAATACAATTCGAAGTTTACAAGTTTCATTAAATCAAACTCGATATCCAATTGATCCATTAAGATTCGATGATACCAATAATCAATTTATGGAAGGATATGATTCTTATAGAAATCTTTGTATAGAATTTGGAGTTGAACCACAATTAACTCCTGGAGATTGGAGACATTTATATCCAATTTTCTGTTTCGATTTAAGTGCACAATCTGAAGATATTATTAAAAATGGTTGTGATGTAACGATTAATATTGAAAAGAAAGATTCCACAACTTCATTGATGGCTTATGGTTTATTGCTAGAAGATGTAAAATATTCTATTGAAATTCTTAATGGAAAGATGGTAAGGATAGGCTAAAGCCAGAGGAGCTTCGCTCCGATAAATTAATTAAAATTTTTTCATAACTAGAATAGATTAAAAATTCTTAACTTAAAATTTTTCATAACTAGAATAGATTAAAATTTTTTGGTAACTTAAAATTTTTTAGTAACTTGAAATTTTTTAATAACTAGAATAGATTAAAATTTTTTGGTAACTTAAAATTTTTTGGTAACTTGAAATTTATTCATAACTAGAATAGATTAAAATTTTTCCTAACTTAAAATTTTTTTATTAAAAATGTCGCAAGCGAAAGGTAATAATAATAAAACTGTTGAATTGAAATTACGTAATATTGTTGACAAAAATACCCCTAAAACTATTACGATTAACAAAAAAAAGTATTACATAAGTAAACCAATGATAGAGAATATTCAATTACAAGAAGAAAAGAATGGCGGGATTCTCCCATTAATTCCACTAATAATAGGTGGCATAGCAGCAGCAGGAAGTGTTGCAGGTGGGACAGCTGGTATTGTCCAAGCAGTAAACAAAAATAAATCAGAGAAGGCAGCATTAGAAGAACAAAAACGTCACAATAGAGAGTTAGAGAAAGTTGCTAGGGGTGACGGAATAGTAGATAATTTTATTAGTAAATTAAAATTAGTTGATGAAGGAAAACGAGTTCTTAAAAATATTCTCCACAATGTTGATGATTTAATTGAAATTAAAGAAACTAAAGATGGTTCTGGAATATATCTAAGTCCTAGTATGATAAGGTAATAACCTCAGAACCTTTGGTTCTTTTCGGTAAAACATTTATTTTTATCTTCTTAATTTTTTTTATCTTTTAAAATGAATTCTAAAAATTCCGAAAATTTAACTAAATTAAAAATTTCTAATTTAGATTTATTGAATTATCTATTAAACAAAAATAAAAACTCAAATTGTAAAATTTATGAAGGTAACGACGACAAACAAAGTTTGGCTACTACCTACGGTGGTGATATACAAAAAACATTAGAAAACTTTCCTGGATTTATTTGGAGTAAATATTCGAAAGAAAAACATCTTCCTGGTCATTCATATACCGGTCCAGGAACTCGATTAGATATAAGACTAGATGAGAATAATAATCCGAAACCAGGTGAAGAACCAATAAATAGAGTAGATGCCGCCGCTTACAGGCATGATTTAGCTTATCGAAATCATGATCTAAGTTCTCGACATGCAGCTGACAAGAAGATGATTCAAGAATTAGATAGTATTCAAAATCCTACATTTAGAGAAAAGATTGAAAGAATGTTTGTTAAGAAAGCTTTACAAGCTAAAATATTATTCGGCCAGGGTTTAAATGAAACGACAGCTAAGCTGTCTGAGAGCAACGCTCGAACTAATAACTCTGAGAGCAACGCTCGAACTAATAACTCTGAGAGCAACGCTCGAACTAATAACTCTGAGAGCAACGCTCGAACCTATGCGTCCGAAATTCACAAGGAATATAGAAAGCCGAAATATCTATTGAAAGTAAAAGTATTTAATAAAGATGATATTTGGAGTGCTGATCTTATTCATATGCCGAATGAAAGGGACTACAAATACGCATTGACCGTTATAGATTTATATACACGATACGCTTGGGTAAAACCTTTAAAAAATAAAAGTGGTCTATCAGTTAAATATGCGTTTGAAGAAATCTTTAAAGAAAGTAATAGAAAGCCAAAAAAATTGTTTGTTGATAAAGGATCGGAATTTTATAACAGAAACGTTCAGCCACTATTTGAAATTGTTTATTCAACTGAAAACGCTGGGAAGGCCGTAGTGATAGAAAGATTCAATCGGACGTTAAAAAATAAATTATTCAAGAAATTTACTGAGCAAAAAAATCAGAAATGGTTGAAGATATTACCAGGAATTGTGGAAGAGTACAATAATAAAGTTCATTCTGGTATTGAAGAAACTCCAAAGAATGCTTCTGACGACCCTGATCTAGTACGAAAGAAAATATTCGAGAATAATAATTTGAATGAGAGTAATCCGAATTTGCATAAACTTAAGCCAAAATTTAAAATTGGAGATAGAGTTAGGATATTTAAATATAAGAATAAATTTGAAAAAGGCTTTGTTGGCTATTGGACTAAAGAAATATTTGAAGTTTGCAAAATAAATCAAAGTTATCCGATTACTTATGAAATTAAAGATTTAGATGATGAAGATATCAGAGGCCGATTTTATCAAAATGAATTACAGAAAACAGAGCTTTAACCTCTAGGTGGCGCTTTAGCTAGCTTCGCTTGAGTTATAGATTGTTTAACTCTAACATAATATCTAGAAATGATACTCCTTTTTGTAATTTGTACAAAACGTATAAACATAATTGCCCACAATAAGTTGTTCCCGGTTTTTGAATTTGAAATGTATTATAAATTCCATTGCCAAGTAATTCTTTTACTTCATTTGTAGGGGGCAAACCGTATGAGTCGAACCAATAGTTCTCAGCCTCCGGGCGGTCAAAATAATAGTTCTGCTGATAATTTTTAACGCCTGCTGACCAATGTACACCTTTTTCATTTGACGTATGAAGATTTGTTATGAAATTTACAGTTATTGATGGAACTTTGTTCCGTGAACTGAAGGTTCCTGTTGGCCTATTTTTTAGGAATTGTAATTCATCCCTCATCAATATGTGAAAATTCTTTATTCCCAATTGATTAGCAATCTTATTTAAATCGAAATTCGTTGTTGTCTGTGTTCCATATAATTTCAAAAACTCATTTATGTTGCTCATTTTATAATAAAAAAATTTCTTAAGGGACCCCTAGAAGTCAGAAGGAGGGGGGGTATTGATTTAAAACTGTTCTCTAATGATGTCTTTCCTTACTACTTAGTCAGAAGGGGGTATTGATTTAAAACATTTTTATAATGATGACTTTCCTTACTACTGGGGGGGGTATTGATTTAAAACTGGTCTCTAATGATGTCTTTCTTTACTACTTAGTCAGAAGGGAGGGGGTATTGATTTAAAACTGTTCCACAATGATGACTTTCCTTGCTACTTAGTCAGAAGGGAGGGGGTATTGATTTAAAACTGTTCTCTAATGATGTCTTTCCTTACTACTTAGACAGAAGGGAGGGGGTATTGATTTAAAACTGTTCCACAATGGTGACTTTCCTTGCTACTTATTCGATTTTGAAATGATTTAATTTAATCTAAATTAAAACGTTACATTGTTCCATTTTATTCTTATGAACTCTTGTTAAGAGAATATTGATTGTTTTATCTGTATTAAGACATTAGCAACATCTGTTACCAAATTTCTCAACATGAACAGCTGCTACCAGTTTAAGCTATTCAGTATGAGAGAATTCTTTGTGACCCGCATAACTCATGACTTTTCACTTGAACAGCTGCTGCCATTATTCCACGTATTACTGCGTGCATTCATTCTGCGAGCGTTCTACGAGACTGTGACTGCTTACGAATCATCTGTGACCTTTATCTATTTTGGTCAATTTCATCAGCGACTTTCAACAATTTTATTTTTTATCATAATTAATTCACTACGTTTTAACGAAAATGGCACGTTCAAGCATCGCCTTTGCCGATTTGAAAAGAAAAATTTCAGACACTATTGTGAACGAAGATCAACGGAAGAAGTGTATTGAGATGCTAACAGAATTTCAGGAGAAATATCTTAAACCAAGGGAGGAAGAAGACATCCACGCATCAAAAACATTCAGAGAATTTTTAGTGATAAATCGATTTGAAGACACATTGCAAGATAACGCCATCAATATCAGTTCAAACTATAATTTTGAAGAAGAAATTCAAAGAGACATCTTACCATCAGAGCTAACTAATTATTTAGCACATTTAAGAAGAGAAGAAGACATTTCGGTGAACAATACTGTGAAGTTATCGTTGTTAAAAGGAAGAGCTTTGACTGTAATCCGGGGAAGTGGCCATGTTTGTAAACAATTAGGTTATTCCAGAGGCTATAACATCTTTTTAAGAAAATTTTATAAACTATATTTACGATTTCCGTTTATTAAGAACTCGACGGAATCTATATCATTTTTCAAAAGGAACTTCGCTATTATTGACTCGTATCTTCGCCATGGGAGACAGCGCCCAACCCTTGATGAAATACTAAACTCAATCAATTGAAACGGTAAGCTACTCGCAATGGATAATAGTACTATGAGTATTACCTTATTTCTATTTACGAGAAACAAATGTATCATGCCATAATACATTTTAGTAACATATATATTATTCGTTGTAAACCATACTACTTGTCCTCATTGGTTTTATAGTTCTATGAGCCTTACCTTATTTTACTCATACAGAAACAATTGTATCATGGCATAATACATTTTCTAGTCAACATATTTTATTCGTTGTAAACCATGCTACTTGTCCTCATTGGTTTTATAGTTCTATGAGCCTTACCTTATTTTACTCATACAGAAACAATTGTATCATGGCATAATACATTTTCTAGTCAACATATTTTATTCGTTGTAAACCATGCTACTTGTCCTCATTGGTTTTATAGTTCTATGAGCCTTACCTTATTTTACTCATACAGAAACAATTGTATCATGGCATAATACATTTTCTAGTCAACATATTTTATTCGTTGTAAACCATGCTACTTGTACATAGTACTTGTCTGTGATGTGAATAAAATATTTCAAAGATGGAAATGTGTTTTCATTTTGTATCGAGTTAAAGCAGTAGCAACTACTGGAATTGTAAGAACGCCAGATGAAATGACAATTGTTAAAGCATTAGAACATCTCTTTCTTAATTTTTTATAATGCTCTAATCTTAATAATAATTGAGATTCCTTATCTTTAATATAGCGTACTCTATCTTTGTGTTTTTCTTTATTCATTTTTTTCAATGTTAATCTTTTCAATGTCCATTAAAGTAGAACTACGTTCATATGATAACGAAGGATATATTCTTGAGGTTCCTTCCACTTTTGTTTCATCCACTTTTGTTTCTTCCATTTTTAAATGAATATTTTGAATAAATATTTTGAATAAATATTTTGAATTCAATCTTCTGGTATATTGAGACTACGTGATATTTTGAGACAACTTAAATTTTCGTCTGCCTAAATTTTCAAAATTCTTAGACCACGTGATATTTTGAGACAACTTAAATTTTCGCCCTTCGGCCACGTGAAATTTGAAATCTACCTAAATTTTTGAAATTTTGATTTTTTTGAAAATTTTGAAAACCCCCGCAAAAGTGTGACATCCGGCGCAAGCGAAGCGAAGCAAAGCGAAGCGAAGCGTCGCGCCGGATGTCACACTATAAACTACTTAGGATAAATATTTCAAACAATATATGACCAAATCTAGTCTCGATATCAATAGTAAGGTATGTTGTCATTCTACATGCAAAGTTTCAGGTCGATTAGATAAAATTAACGTCATCGCTTTCACTGTCGGATGTGACAAAACTCAACAATATTGATCATACCTTCAAATTTTTGTATTTTCATTGATTGGTGACGGGGTAGGATAAATATTTCAAACAATATATGACCAAATCTAGTCTCGATGTCAATAGTAAAGTATGTTGTCATTCTACATGCAAAGTTTCAGGTTGATTAGATAAAATTAACGTCATCGCTTTCACTGTCGGATGTGACAAAACTCAACAATATTGATCATACCTTCAGATTTTTGTATTTTCATTGATTGGTGACGGGGTAGGATAAATATTTCAAACAATATATGACCAAATCTAGTCTCGATATCAATAGTAAAGTATGTTGTCATTCTACATGCAAAGTTTCAGGTCGATTAGATAAAATTAACGTCATCGCTTTCACTGTCGGATGTGACAAAACTCAACAATATTGATCAGACCTTCAGATTTTTGTATTTTCATTGATTGGTGAGGGGTAGGATAAATATTTCAAACAATATATGACCAAATCAAGTCTCAATGTCAATAGTAAAGTATGTTGTCATTCTACATGCAAAGTTTCAGGTCGATTAGATAAAATTAACGTCATCGCTTTCACTGTCGGATGTGACAAAACTCAACAATATTGATCATACCTTCAGATTTTTGTATTTTCATTGATTGGTGACGGGGTAGGATAAATATTTCAAACAATATATGACCAAATCTAATCTCGATGTCAATAGTAAGGTATGTTGTCATTCTACATGCAAAGTTTCAGGTCGATTAGATAAAATTAACGTCATCGCTTTCACTGTCGGATGTGACAAAACTCAACAATATTGATCAGACCTTCAGATTTTTGTATTTTCATTGATTGGTGACGGGGTAGGACAAATATTTCAAACAATATATGACCAAATCTAGTCTCGATGTCAATAGTAAAGTATGTTGTCATTCTACATGCAAAGTTTCAGGTCGATTAGATAAAATTAACGTCATCGCTTTCACTGTCGGATGTGACAAAACTCAACAATATTGATCAGACCTTCAGATTTTTGTATTTTCATTGATTGGTGACGGGGTCGGACAAATATTTCAAACAATATATGACCAAATCTAGTCTCGATGTCAATAGTAAAGTATGTTGTCATTCTACATGCAAAGTTTCAGGTCGATTAGATAAAATTAACGTCATCGCTTTCACTGTCGGATGTGACAAAACTCAACAATATTGATCAGACCTTCAGATTTTTGTATTTTCATTGATTGGTGACGGGGTAGGACAAATATTTCAAACAATATATGACCAAATCTAGTCTCGATATCAATAGTAAGGTATGTTGTCATTCTACATGCAAAGTTTCAGGTCGATTAGATAAAATTAACGTCATCGCTTTCACTGTCGGATGTGACAAAACTCAACAATATTGATCAGACCTTCAGATTTTTGTATTTTCATTGATTGGTGACGGGGTAGGATAAATATTTCAAACAATATATGACCAAATCTAATCTCGATGTCAATAGTAAGGTATGTTGTCATTCTACATGCAAAGTTTCAGGTCGATTAGATAAAATTAACGTCATCGCTTTCACTGTCGTATGTGACAAAACTCAACAATATTGATCAGACCTTCAGATTTTTGTATTTTCATTGATTGGTGACGGGGTAGGATAAATATTTCAAACAATATATGACCAAATCAAGTCTCAATGTCAATAGTAAAGTATGTTGTCATTCTACATGCAAAGTTTCAGGTCGATTAGATAAAATTAACGTCATCGCTTTCACTGTCGGATGTGACAAAACTCAACAATATTGATCATACCTTCAGATTTTTGTATTTTCATTGATTGGTGACGGGGTAGGATAAATATTTCAAACAATATATGACCAAATCTAATCTCGATGTCAGTAGTAAGGTATGTTGTCATTCTACATGCAAAGTTTCAGGTCGATTAGATAAAATTAACGTCATCGCTTTCACTGTCGGATGTGACAAAACTCAACAATATTGATCAGACCTTCAGATTTTTGTATTTTCATTGATTGGTGACGGGGTAGGACAAATATTTCAAACAATATATGACCAAATCTAGTCTCGATATCACTAGTAAAGTATGTTGTCATTCTACATGCAAAGTTTCAGGTCGATTAGATAAAATTAACGTCATCGCTTTCACTGTCGGATGTGACAAAACTCAACAATATTGATCAGACCTTCAGATTTTTGTATTTTCATTGATTGGTGACGGGGTAGGATAAATATTTCAAACAATATATGACCAAATCAAGTCTCGATATCAATAGTAAGGTATGTTGTCATTCTACATGCAAAGTTTCAGGTCGATTAGATAAAATTAACGTCATCGCTTTCACTGTCGGATGTGACAAAACTCAACAATATTGATCAGACCTTCAGATTTTTGTATTTTCATTGATTGGTGACGGGGTAGGATAAATATTTCAAACAATATATGACCAAATCTAATCTCGATGTCAGTAGTAAGGTATGTTGTCATTCTACATGCAAAGTTTCAGGTCGATTAGATAAAATTAACGTCATCGCTTTCACTGTCGGATGTGACAAAACTCAACAATATTGATCAGACCTTCAGATTTTTGTATTTTCATTGATTGGTGACGGGGTAGGACAAATATTTCAAACAATATATGACCAAATCTAGTCTCGATATCAATAGTAAAGTATGTTGTCATTCTACATGCAAAGTTTCAGGTCGATTAGATAAAATTAACGTCATCGCTTTCACTGTCGGATGTGACAAAACTCAACAATATTGATCAGACCTTCAGATTTTTGTATTTTCATTGATTGGTGACGGGGTAGGATAAATATTTCAAACAATATATGACCAAATCTAGTCTCGATATCAATAGTAAGGTATGTTGTCATTCTACATGCAAAGTTTCAGGTCGATTAGATAAAATTAACGTCATCGCTTTCACTGTCGGATGTGACAAAACTCAACAATATCGATCAGACCTTCAGATTTTTGTATTTTCATTGATTGGTGACGGGGTAGGATAAATATTTCAAACAATATATGACCAAATCTAATCTCGATGTCAATAGTAAGGTATGTTGTCATTCTACATGCAAAGTTTCAGGTCGATTAGATAAAATTAACGTCATCGCTTTCACTGTCGTATGTGACAAAACTCAACAATATTGATCATACCTTCAGATTTTTGTATTTTCATTGATTGGTGACGGGGTAGGATAAATATTTCAAACAATATATGACCAAATCAAGTCTCAATGTCAATAGTAAGGTATGTTGTCATTCTACATGCAAAGTTTCAGGTCGATTAGATAAAATTAACGTCATCGCTTTCACTGTCGGATGTGACAAAACTCAACAATATTGATCAGACCTTCAGATTTTTGTATTTTCATTGATTGGTGACGGGGTAGGATAAATATTTCAAACAATATATGACCAAATCTAATCTCGATGTCAGTAGTAAGGTATGTTGTCATTCTACATGCAAAGTTTCAGGTCGATTAGATAAAATTAACGTCATCGCTTTCACTGTCGGATGTGACAGAACTCAACAATATTGATCAGACCTTCAGATTTTTGTATTTTCATTGATTGGTGACGGGGTAGGACAAATATTTCAAACAATATATGACCAAATCTAGTCTCGATATCAATAGTAAAGTATGTTGTCATTCTACATGCAAAGTTTCAGGTCGATTAGATAAAATTAACGTCATCGCTTTCACTGTCGGATGTGACAAAACTCAACAATATTGATCAGACCTTCAGATTTTTGTATTTTCATTGATTGGTGACGGGGTAGGACAAATATTTCAAACAATATATGACATAATCTAGTCTCGATATCAATAGTAAGGTATGTTGTCATTCTACATGCAAAGTTTCAGGTCGATTAGATAAAATTAACGTCATCGCTTTCACTGTCGGATGTGACAAAACTCAACAATATTGATCAGACCTTCAGATTTTTGTATTTTCATTGATTGGTGACGGGGTAGGATAAATATTTCAAACAATATATGACCAAATCTAGTCTCGATATCAATAGTAAGGTATGTTGTCATTCTACATGCAAAGTTTCAGGTCGATTAGATAAAATTAACGTCATCGCTTTCACTGTCGGATGTGACAAAACTCAACAATATTGATCATACCTTCAAATTTTTGTATTTTCATTGATTGGTGACGGGGTAGTATAAATATTTCAAACAATATATGACCAAATCTAGTCTCGATGTCAATAGTAAAGTATGTTGTCATTCTACATGCAAAGTTTCAGGTTGATTAGATAAAATTAACGTCATCGCTTTCACTGTCGGATGTGACAAAACTCAACAATATTGATCAGACCTTCAGATTTTTGTATTTTCATTGATTGGTGACGGGGTAGGATAAATATTTCAAACAATATATGACCAAATCTAGTCTCGATATCAATAGTAAAGTATGTTGTCATTCTACATGCAAAGTTTCAGGTCGATTAGATAAAATTAACGTCATCGCTTTCACTGTCGGATGTGACAAAACTCAACAATATTGATCATACCTTCAGATTTTTGTATTTTCATTGATTGGTGACGGGGTAGGATAAATATTTCAAACAATATATGACCAAATCTAATCTCGATGTCAGTAGTAAGGTATGTTGTCATTCTACATGCAAAGTTTCAGGTCGATTAGATAAAATTAACGTCATCGCTTTCACTGTCGGATGTGACAAAACTCAACAATATTGATCAGACCTTCAGATTTTTGTATTTTCATTGATTGGTGACGGGGTAGGACAAATATTTCAAACAATATATGACCAAATCTAGTCTCGATATCAATAGTAAAGTATGTTGTCATTCTACATGCAAAGTTTCAGGTCGATTAGATAAAATTAACGTCATCGCTTTCACTGTCGGATGTGACAAAACTCAACAATATTGATCAGACCTTCAGATTTTTGTATTTTCATTGATTGGTGACGGGGTAGGACAAATATTTCAAACAATATATGACATAATCTAGTCTCGATATCAATAGTAAGGTATGTTGTCATTCTACATGCAAAGTTTCAGGTCGATTAGATAAAATTAACGTCATCGCTTTCACTGTCGGATGTGACAAAACTCAACAATATTGATCAGACCTTCAGATTTTTGTATTTTCATTGATTGGTGACGGGGTAGGATAAATATTTCAAACAATATATGACCAAATCTAGTCTCGATATCAATAGTAAGGTATGTTGTCATTCTACATGCAAAGTTTCAGGTCGATTAGATAAAATTAACGTCATCGCTTTCACTGTCGGATGTGACAAAACTCAACAATATTGATCATACCTTCAAATTTTTGTATTTTCATTGATTGGTGACGGGGTAGTATAAATATTTCAAACAATATATGACCAAATCTAGTCTCGATGTCAATAGTAAAGTATGTTGTCATTCTACATGCAAAGTTTCAGGTTGATTAGATAAAATTAACGTCATCGCTTTCACTGTCGGATGTGACAAAACTCAACAATATTGATCAGACCTTCAGATTTTTGTATTTTCATTGATTGGTGACGGGGTAGGATAAATATTTCAAACAATATATGACCAAATCTAGTCTCGATATCAATAGTAAAGTATGTTGTCATTCTACATGCAAAGTTTCAGGTCGATTAGATAAAATTAACGTCATCGCTTTCACTGTCGGATGTGACAAAACTCAACAATATTGATCAGACCTTCAGTTTTTTGTATTTTCATTGATTGGTGACGGGGTAGGATAAATATTTCAAACAAGATATGACCAAATCTAGTCTCGATATCAATAGTAAAGTATGTTGTCATTCTACATGCAAAGTTTCAGGTCGATTAGATAAAATTAACGTCATCGCTTTCACTGTCGGATGTGACAAAACTCAACAATATTGATCAGACCTTCAGATTTTTGTATTTTCATTGATTGGTGACGGGGTAGGATAAATATTTCAAACAATATATGACCAAATCAAGTCTCAATGTCAATAGTAAAGTATGTTGTCATTCTACATGCAAAGTTTCAGGTCGATTAGATAAAATTAACGTCATCGCTTTCACTGTCGGATGTGACAAAACTCAACAATATTGATCATACCTTCAGATTTTTGTATTTTCATTGATTGGTGACGGGGTAGGATAAATATTTCAAACAATATATGACCAAATCTAATCTCGATGTCAGTAGTAAGGTATGTTGTCATTCTACATGCAAAGTTTCAGGTCGATTAGATAAAATTAACGTCATCGCTTTCACTGTCGGATGTGACAAAACTCAACAATATTGATCATACCTTCAGATTTTTGTATTTTCATTGATTGGTGACGGGGTAGGACAAATATTTCAAACAATATATGACCAAATCTAGTCTCGATATCAATAGTAAAGTATGTTGTCATTCTACATGCAAAGTTTCAGGTCGATTAGATAAAATTAACGTCATCGCTTTCACTGTCGGATGTGACAAAACTCAACAATATTGATCAGACCTTCAGATTTTTGTATTTTCATTGATTGGTGACGGGGTAGGACAAATATTTCAAACAATATATGACATAATCTAGTCTCGATATCGATAGTAAGGTATGTTGTCATTCTACATGCAAAGTTTCAGGTCGATTAGATAAAATTAACGTCATCGCTTTCACTGTCGGATGTGACAAAACTCAACAATATTGATCAGACCTTCAGATTTTTGTATTTTCATTGATTGGTGACGGGGTAGGATAAATATTTCAAACAATATATGACCAAATCTAGTCTCGATATCAATAGTAAGGTATGTTGTCATTCTACATGCAAAGTTTCAGGTCGATTAGATAAAATTAACGTCATCGCTTTCACTGTCGGATGTGACAAAACTCAACAATATTGATCAGACCTTCAGATTTTTGTATTTTCATTGATTGGTGACGGGGTAGGATAAATATTTCAAACAATATATGACCAAATCAAGTCTCAATGTCAATAGTAAAGTATGTTGTCATTCTACATGCAAAGTTTCAGGTCGATTAGATAAAATTAACGTCATCGCTTTCACTGTCGGATGTGACAAAACTCAACAATATTGATCAGACCTTCAGATTTTTGTATTTTCATTGATTGGTGACGGGGTAGGATAAATATTTCAAACAATATATGACCAAATCTAATCTCGATGTCAATAGTAAGGTATGTTGTCATTCTACATGCAAAGTTTCAGGTCGATTAGATAAAATTAACGTCATCGCTTTCACTGTCGTATGTGACAAAACTCAACAATATTGATCAGACCTTCAGATTTTTGTATTTTCATTGATTGGTGACGGGGTAGGATAAATATTTCAAACAATATATGACCAAATCTAATCTCGATGTCAGTAGTAAGGTATGTTGTCATTCTACATGCAAAGTTTCAGGTCGATTAGATAAAATTAACGTCATCGCTTTCACTGTCGGATGTGACAGAACTCAACAATATTGATCAGACCTTCAGATTTTTGTATTTTCATTGATTGGTGACGGGGTAGGACAAATATTTCAAACAATATATGACCAAATCTAGTCTCGATATCAATAGTAAAGTATGTTGTCATTCTACATGCAAAGTTTCAGGTCGATTAGATAAAATTAACGTCATCGCTTTCACTGTCGGATGTGACAAAACTCAACAATATTGATCAGACCTTCAGATTTTTGTATTTTCATTGATTGGTGACGGGGTAGGACAAATATTTCAAACAATATATGACATAATCTAGTCTCGATATCAATAGTAAGGTATGTTGTCATTCTACATGCAAAGTTTCAGGTCGATTAGATAAAATTAACGTCATCGCTTTCACTGTCGGATGTGACAAAACTCAACAATATTGATCAGACCTTCAGATTTTTGTATTTTCATTGATTGGTGACGGGGTAGGATAAATATTTCAAACAATATATGACCAAATCTAGTCTCGATATCAATAGTAAGGTATGTTGTCATTCTACATGCAAAGTTTCAGGTCGATTAGATAAAATTAACGTCATCGCTTTCACTGTCGGATGTGACAAAACTCAACAATATTGATCATACCTTCAAATTTTTGTATTTTCATTGATTGGTGACGGGGTAGTATAAATATTTCAAACAATATATGACCAAATCTAGTCTCGATGTCAATAGTAAAGTATGTTGTCATTCTACATGCAAAGTTTCAGGTTGATTAGATAAAATTAACGTCATCGCTTTCACTGTCGGATGTGACAAAACTCAACAATATTGATCAGACCTTCAGATTTTTGTATTTTCATTGATTGGTGACGGGGTAGGATAAATATTTCAAACAATATATGACCAAATCTAGTCTCGATATCAATAGTAAAGTATGTTGTCATTCTACATGCAAAGTTTCAGGTCGATTAGATAAAATTAACGTCATCGCTTTCACTGTCGGATGTGACAAAACTCAACAATATTGATCATACCTTCAGATTTTTGTATTTTCATTGATTGGTGACGGGGTAGGATAAATATTTCAAACAATATATGACCAAATCTAATCTCGATGTCAGTAGTAAGGTATGTTGTCATTCTACATGCAAAGTTTCAGGTCGATTAGATAAAATTAACGTCATCGCTTTCACTGTCGGATGTGACAAAACTCAACAATATTGATCAGACCTTCAGATTTTTGTATTTTCATTGATTGGTGACGGGGTAGGACAAATATTTCAAACAATATATGACCAAATCTAGTCTCGATATCAATAGTAAAGTATGTTGTCATTCTACATGCAAAGTTTCAGGTCGATTAGATAAAATTAACGTCATCGCTTTCACTGTCGGATGTGACAAAACTCAACAATATTGATCAGACCTTCAGATTTTTGTATTTTCATTGATTGGTGACGGGGTAGGACAAATATTTCAAACAATATATGACATAATCTAGTCTCGATATCAATAGTAAGGTATGTTGTCATTCTACATGCAAAGTTTCAGGTCGATTAGATAAAATTAACGTCATCGCTTTCACTGTCGGATGTGACAAAACTCAACAATATTGATCAGACCTTCAGATTTTTGTATTTTCATTGATTGGTGACGGGGTAGGATAAATATTTCAAACAATATATGACCAAATCTAGTCTCGATATCAATAGTAAGGTATGTTGTCATTCTACATGCAAAGTTTCAGGTCGATTAGATAAAATTAACGTCATCGCTTTCACTGTCGGATGTGACAAAACTCAACAATATTGATCATACCTTCAAATTTTTGTATTTTCATTGATTGGTGACGGGGTAGTATAAATATTTCAAACAATATATGACCAAATCTAGTCTCGATGTCAATAGTAAAGTATGTTGTCATTCTACATGCAAAGTTTCAGGTTGATTAGATAAAATTAACGTCATCGCTTTCACTGTCGGATGTGACAAAACTCAACAATATTGATCAGACCTTCAGATTTTTGTATTTTCATTGATTGGTGACGGGGTAGGATAAATATTTCAAACAATATATGACCAAATCTAGTCTCGATATCAATAGTAAAGTATGTTGTCATTCTACATGCAAAGTTTCAGGTCGATTAGATAAAATTAACGTCATCGCTTTCACTGTCGGATGTGACAAAACTCAACAATATTGATCAGACCTTCAGTTTTTTGTATTTTCATTGATTGGTGACGGGGTAGGATAAATATTTCAAACAAGATATGACCAAATCTAGTCTCGATATCAATAGTAAAGTATGTTGTCATTCTACATGCAAAGTTTCAGGTCGATTAGATAAAATTAACGTCATCGCTTTCACTGTCGGATGTGACAAAACTCAACAATATTGATCAGACCTTCAGATTTTTGTATTTTCATTGATTGGTGACGGGGTAGGATAAATATTTCAAACAATATATGACCAAATCAAGTCTCAATGTCAATAGTAAAGTATGTTGTCATTCTACATGCAAAGTTTCAGGTCGATTAGATAAAATTAACGTCATCGCTTTCACTGTCGGATGTGACAAAACTCAACAATATTGATCATACCTTCAGATTTTTGTATTTTCATTGATTGGTGACGGGGTAGGATAAATATTTCAAACAATATATGACCAAATCTAATCTCGATGTCAGTAGTAAGGTATGTTGTCATTCTACATGCAAAGTTTCAGGTCGATTAGATAAAATTAACGTCATCGCTTTCACTGTCGGATGTGACAAAACTCAACAATATTGATCATACCTTCAGATTTTTGTATTTTCATTGATTGGTGACGGGGTAGGACAAATATTTCAAACAATATATGACCAAATCTAGTCTCGATATCAATAGTAAAGTATGTTGTCATTCTACATGCAAAGTTTCAGGTCGATTAGATAAAATTAACGTCATCGCTTTCACTGTCGGATGTGACAAAACTCAACAATATTGATCAGACCTTCAGATTTTTGTATTTTCATTGATTGGTGACGGGGTAGGACAAATATTTCAAACAATATATGACATAATCTAGTCTCGATATCGATAGTAAGGTATGTTGTCATTCTACATGCAAAGTTTCAGGTCGATTAGATAAAATTAACGTCATCGCTTTCACTGTCGGATGTGACAAAACTCAACAATATTGATCAGACCTTCAGATTTTTGTATTTTCATTGATTGGTGACGGGGTAGGATAAATATTTCAAACAATATATGACCAAATCTAGTCTCGATATCAATAGTAAGGTATGTTGTCATTCTACATGCAAAGTTTCAGGTCGATTAGATAAAATTAACGTCATCGCTTTCACTGTCGGATGTGACAAAACTCAACAATATTGATCAGACCTTCAGATTTTTGTATTTTCATTGATTGGTGACGGGGTAGGATAAATATTTCAAACAATATATGACCAAATCAAGTCTCAATGTCAATAGTAAAGTATGTTGTCATTCTACATGCAAAGTTTCAGGTCGATTAGATAAAATTAACGTCATCGCTTTCACTGTCGGATGTGACAAAACTCAACAATATTGATCAGACCTTCAGATTTTTGTATTTTCATTGATTGGTGACGGGGTAGGATAAATATTTCAAACAATATATGACCAAATCTAATCTCGATGTCAATAGTAAGGTATGTTGTCATTCTACATGCAAAGTTTCAGGTCGATTAGATAAAATTAACGTCATCGCTTTCACTGTCGTATGTGACAAAACTCAACAATATTGATCAGACCTTCAGATTTTTGTATTTTCATTGATTGGTGACGGGGTAGGATAAATATTTCAAACAATATATGACCAAATCAAGTCTCAATGTCAATAGTAAAGTATGTTGTCATTCTACATGCAAAGTTTCAGGTCGATTAGATAAAATTAACGTCATCGCTTTCACTGTCGGATGTGACAAAACTCAACAATATTGATCATACCTTCAGATTTTTGTATTTTCATTGATTGGTGACGGGGTAGGATAAATATTTCAAACAATATATGACCAAATCTAATCTCGATGTCAATAGTAAGGTATGTTGTCATTCTACATGCAAAGTTTCAGGTCGATTAGATAAAATTAACGTCATCGCTTTCACTGTCGGATGTGACAAAACTCAACAATATTGATCAGACCTTCAGATTTTTGTATTTTCATTGATTGGTGACGGGGTAGGACAAATATTTCAAACAATATATGACCAAATCTAGTCTCGATATCAATAGTAAAGTATGTTGTCATTCTACATGCAAAGTTTCAGGTCGATTAGATAAAATTAACGTCATCGCTTTCACTGTCGGATGTGACAAAACTCAACAATATTGATCAGACCTTCAGATTTTTGTATTTTCATTGATTGGTGACGGGGTAGGATAAATATTTCAAACAATATATGACCAAATCTAGTCTCGATATCAATAGTAAGGTATGTTGTCATTCTACATGCAAAGTTTCAGGTCGATTAGATAAAATTAACGTCATCGCTTTCACTGTCGGATGTGACAAAACTCAACAATATTGATCATACCTTCAGATTTTTGTATTTTCATTGATTGGTGACGGGGTAGGATAAATATTTCAAACAATATATGACCAAATCTAATCTCGATGTCAATAGTAAGGTATGTTGTCATTCTACATGCAAAGTTTCAGGTCGATTAGATAAAATTAACGTCATCGCTTTCACTGTCGTATGTGACAAAACTCAACAATATTGATCAGACCTTCAGATTTTTGTATTTTCATTGATTGGTGACGGGGTAGGATAAATATTTCAAACAATATATGACCAAATCAAGTCTCAATGTCAATAGTAAAGTATGTTGTCATTCTACATGCAAAGTTTCAGGTCGATTAGATAAAATTAACGTCATCGCTTTCACTGTCGGATGTGACAAAACTCAACAATATTGATCATACCTTCAGATTTTTGTATTTTCATTGATTGGTGACGGGGTAGGATAAATATTTCAAACAATATATGACCAAATCTAATCTCGATATCAATAGTAAAGTATGTTGTCATTCTACATGCAAAGTTTCAGGTCGATTAGATAAAATTAACGTCATCGCTTTCACTGTCGGATGTGACAAAACTCAACAATATTGATCAGACCTTCAGATTTTTGTATTTTCATTGATTGGTGACGGGGTAGGACAAATATTTCAAACAATATATGACCAAATCTAGTCTCGATATCAATAGTAAAGTATGTTGTCATTCTACATGCAAAGTTTCAGGTCGATTAGATAAAATTAACGTCATCGCTTTCACTGTCGGATGTGACAAAACTCAACAATATTGATCAGACCTTCAGATTTTTGTATTTTCATTGATTGGTGACGGGGTAGGATAAATATTTCAAACAATATATGACCAAATCTAGTCTCGATATCAATAGTAAGGTATGTTGTCATTCTACATGCAAAGTTTCAGGTCGATTAGATAAAATTAACGTCATCGCTTTCACTGTCGGATGTGACAAAACTCAACAATATTGATCATACCTTCAAATTTTTGTATTTTCATTGATTGGTGACGGGGTAGGATAAATATTTCAAACAATATATGACCAAATCTAGTCTCGATGTCAATAGTAAAGTATGTTGTCATTCTACATGCAAAGTTTCAGGTTGATTAGATAAAATTAACGTCATCGCTTTCACTGTCGGATGTGACAAAACTCAACAATATTGATCAGACCTTCAGATTTTTGTATTTTCATTGATTGGTGACGGGGTAGGATAAATATTTCAAACAAGATATGACCAAATCTAGTCTCGATATCAATAGTAAAGTATGTTGTCATTCTACATGCAAAGTTTCAGGTCGATTAGATAAAATTAACGTCATCGCTTTCACTGTCGGATGTGACAAAACTCAACAATATTGATCAGACCTTCAGATTTTTGTATTTTCATTGATTGGTGACGGGGTAGGATAAATATTTCAAACAATATATGACCAAATCTAGTCTCGATATCAATAGTAAGGTATGTTGTCATTCTACATGCAAAGTTTCAGGTCGATTAGATAAAATTAACGTCATCGCTTTCACTGTCGGATGTGACAAAACTCAGCAATATTGATCATACCTTCAGATTTTTGTATTTTCATTGATTGGTGACGGGGTAGGATAAATATTTCAAACAATATATGACCAAATCTAGTCTCGATATCAATAGTAAGGTACCCTATCAACCACAAAAGTCGCCCAGCGGTCGCCGCGACAGCCCTCGGCGTCGCCGAAGTCGCCGCCGCCCGGCGACTCCTGGTGGCGGTCGCTTCGACTGTATGTGGGCGACCGTTGCCCGGCGACCGCTGTCAGCAGTTGCCTCGAGTGTCAACGGCGACCTTCATCATATGTCTGGTTTTAGCATTTAACTAGCCTCCATGATGTCAGAAAGGCAATATTCCGGCTTCGCAAAACTGATAAATTGCAAAAATTTCGGCAATCAGCTTCAGAGTTTCTAATTAAGACTCAAATGTAGAATGCTTGTGGAAAAAGATGCTTCTGATGCAGAAATTCGAACGCATTTAATCAAACTAGATCGATGCATTTCCCGCGAGAAAATGAGTCGTGGGTCCCTCGTCAAAAAGTCTTGGGCCACATGAAAAAATTGGGACCAACAAATTTTTCGAAAATGGCTTATTTGGAAGTAAAAATGCATGATCATATCAATTTGTGACCGCTCTCATCGAAAAATGACGTGAAATGTGATGTCTTGAAGTCGAGGTTTGGGCCCCCCCCAATTTTCACGTTTATTTTTTTGACAGGGAGTGGTCGTGAGTCAGCCCTTAAATTCACACGAGCTAATTTTGAAATAGAACGACCCCAGAGTTGTCACACACATTGAGCAGCGAATTTGTTGTGATTTCTAAGAAAAACGTATCTTCAATGTTAGTGGACTGGCCCGAAACTGTCATCGATCGGCTGTCTGGCACATCTAGGCAAGTTTTTCCTTGGAATAAATAACCTTACCTCTCATTTCTCTCAGTGATTTTCGCTACATGATGATGATGATGCATTCAATCGTGAAATGTTGCGTCAAACATCTTTGGTTGCAATGCTTCATATACTCGTATATTTGCATTACGCATCGATGACAATGAAAAAAATTGCTCAAAATTCTTGACTTGACCGTGAACTTTATATCATTCTGACCATGATTCTGACTATGCCTGAATTTCACCGCTTGTCAATTTTTTGGTCAATCAAGGTTGCAAGTTGTATTATTGTTCATTCATTAAATTGTGAATGAATGGAAGAATCCTCAATGAGTGTTGCATAATATCTCGGTCGCTTCAAGCCTGTGATACAGTGAGGGAGAGAAGGGAGAGAGAGAATTCTATTAATAGAAGAGCGCTTTGTCCAGTCCAGCCCGATAGCAGATAACTTTCTCGTGCGCCTTCGATAGCGCAGCGCAATCGGAAGATCACATTTCAACTCGAGGGGTGAAATAGAGGTCATCGCTTCATTTCACAAAAAGAAATAGCGCAGAATAATCTGGAAGTTTCATTCGTGTCTCTACACTGTTAGGCAAAATGGTCCGTATTACAGGTAGGAAAGGGTCCGTATTACGATGGTCCGAAATTATTTTGAGAAAAATTCTGTCACGTGTGTTATTTATTACTGATTAATGCTTGCATACCTGAAAAATTGCTAACAATAAAGTTTAAAGAAAAAAGCAAAGTTGATTTTATCCAATATTGCATGAAATCTTTAGAGGGTCCGTATTCACAATATATGTGAAGGTCCGAAATATGGTCTGCAATATTTCATAGGGTCCGTAGGCCACACTGGTTGACAAAATTGCGGAAAAATTGCAATATATATCCGATAATACAGAAATAGTGCAATTTATAATTTGATGATATAAAACTATTACGATTTATACATAAACTGAAAAATTGCAGTTTCTGAAAGTTATATATATTGCAATAAAATCATATGAAATGCAAATTATGAAAAGTATTGTAGAGGGCGCTCAAAGAGATCAATGACTTAGAATATGGTTTTAGAATGTATGAATCAGATTGTCTGTAGGTGCGGTGACTTATTATTTTACGCCCGTATTACAAGACGCATAACATTTCGAGAGGCTCTTACTGACTTAAAATGACTGTATCACTCAACGTCTTTTTGAATTCATTGCAATGCAGTTGTAACATCTCAATGTCAGCTTAATGACGTAAGCAAGTTAACAATGAGTGACATTCAGCGGGTGCTCCATCCATCCACTTCTTTAGCAATTAAGATTCATCAATTATTCTCCTATCACCCACCCCATCAATGTCTTCATTTCTCATTCACATTCATTAACATTAGCATATGGAAAAGCAGAGCGTTGATTTGAGAATCACGTGCTCCATCTCAATCATCATTCGTTGATTTTAACTTGTAAAACTTTAACATTTCTGTACATGTGATTGATTTCACTGAGAAGAAAATGAATATATATATATATATTTGGTTTTGAGTTCTAGAGCAATGAAAAGTTATGCTTGAAGCGTAAATCAAGGATCTAGATATCATTTGTGGATTAAGGGACATTTGAAATGATCTTCAGATCAGAAATGGAATGAAACATTCAACACAAGTGACAAACTTAATCATACGAAAGAGTCAGCGCTCCTTTTTAATTGGCTTAAATTTGATGATAGACCAATGAGAATACGCCGACTGCTTTCAATGGATAATGAAATTAGAATTTGCTGTCTTCGACGAGTGAGAACTGGTTAGGTATATTTGACGCAAAAGCCAAAATGAAATTTTTAGCGCAAATGCCATAACTTTTTAAATACTCAACCGTTGCCCTTCCTACTTTAAATTTAGGTCAAGTAACGACTGATCTACAACATTCTGAAGTTTTTCGCCCAGATATCGTCTACTTTTCTAGAAATACTCAAAACATTAGCAAAATATGAGGAAATAACAACGTTTTTGTACCGCAAAGGCCAAAACTCATTCATTTCTCAACGGATTGACTTGAAAATCGGTGTATACAATTAATAGTGTATTTTCTCTATAAATGTATGGTTTCAACCGAAAACCTTGCGCCGTTACTTATCCAGACCACTATAAAATAACGATTTATCTCAAAACAATGAAATTTTTTCACATCAAATCAAATATTTCAGAAACCCCTTCCAGAAACCCGCGCTCAAGCCAAACTTAAGCTAACCAACCCACTCTCTACTCACACTCCAAATTTCAGCTCAATCCGCCCTTCCTGTCTTACACCACACTCTTATCTTTACCTTAGAACTCACCCAATCTCATCTACATAGGTGGATGTCGTAGCGCAAAGGCCAAAACTTCTTCCAACCAAATCCAATCGCTCGCTCAAGCCAAACTTAAGCTAACCAACCCACTCTCTACTCACACTCCAAATTTCAGCTCAATCCGCCCTTCCTGTCTTACACCACACTCTTATCTTTACCTTAGAACTCACCCAATCTCATCTACACAGGTGGATGTCGTAGCGCAAAGACCAAAACTTCTTCCAACCAAATCCAATCGCTCGCTCAAGCCAAACTTAAGCTAACCAACCCACTCTCTACTCACACTCCAAATTTCAGCTCAATCCGCCCTTCCTGTCTTACACCACACTCTTATCTTTACCTTAGAACTCACCCAATCTCATCTACACTGGTGGATGTCGTAGCGCAAAGACCAAAACTTCTTCCAACCAAATCCAATCGCTCGCTCAAGCCAAACTTAAGCTAACCAACCCACTCTCTACTCACACTCCAAATTTCAGCTCAATCCGCCCTTCCTGTCTTACACCACACTCTTATCTTTACCTTAGAACTCATCCAATCTCATCTACACTGGTGGATGTCGTAGCGCAAAGGCCAAAACTTCTTCCAACAAAATCCAATCGCTCGCTCAAGCCAAACTTAAGCTAACCAACCCACTCTCTACTCACACTCCAAATTTCAGCTCAATCCGCCCTTCCTGTCTTACACCACACTCTTATCTTTACCTTAGAACTCACCCAATCTCATCTACACAGGTGGATGTCGTAGCGCAAAGACCAAAACTTCTTCCAACCAAATCCAATCGCTCGCTCAAGCCAAACTTAAGCTAACCAACCCACTCTCTACTCACACTCCAAATTTCAGCTCAATCCGCCCTTCCTGTCTTACACCACACTCTTATCTTTACCTTAGAACTCACCCAATCTCATCTACACTGGTGGATGTCGTAGCGCAAAGGCCAAAACTTCTTCCAACCAAATCCAATCGCTCGCTCAAGCCAAACTTAAGCTAACCAACCCACTCTCTACTCACACTCCAAATTTCAGCTCAATCCGCCCTTCCTCTCTTACACCACACTCTTATCTTTACCTTAGAACTCACCCAATCTCATCTACACAGGTGGATGATGTAGCGCAAAGGCCAAAACTTCTTCCAACCAAATCCAATCGCTCGCTCAAGCCAAACTTAAGCTAACCAACCCACTCTCTACTCACACTCCAAATTTCAGCTCAATCCGCCCTTCCTGTCTTACACCACACTCTTATCTTTACCTTAGAACTCACCCAATCTCATCTACACTGGTGGATGTCGTAGCGCAAAGGCCAAAACTTCTTCCAACAAAATCCAATCGCTCGCTCAAGCCAAACTTAAGCTAACCAACCCACTCTCTACTCACACTCCAATTTTCACCTCAATCCGCCCTTCCTGTCTTACACCACACTCTTATCTTTACCTTAGAACTCACCCAATCTCATCTACACTGGTGGATGTCGTAGCGCAAAGACCAAAACTTCTTCCAACCAAATCCAATCGCTCGCTCAAGCCAAACTTAAGCTAACCAACCCACTCTCTACTCACACTCCAAATTTCAGCTCAATCCGCCCTTCCTGTCTTACACCACACTCTTATCTTTACCTTAGAACTCACCCAATCTCATCTACACTGGTGGATGTCGTAGCGCAAAGGCCAAAACTTCTTCCAACAAAATCCAATCGCTCGCTCAAGCCAAACTTAAGCTAACCAACCCACTCTCTACTCACACTCCAAATTTCAGCTCAATCCGCCCTTCCTGTCTTACACCACACTCTTATCTTTACCTTAGAACTCACCCAATCTCATCTACACTGGTGGATGTCGTAGCGCAAAGACCAAAACTTCTTCCAACCAAATCCAATCGCTCGCTCAAGCCAAACTTAAGCTAACCAACCCACTCTCTACTCACACTCCAAATTTCAGCTCAATCCGCCCTTCCTGTCTTACACCACACTCTTATCTTTACCTTTTTATTGAGAATAAAACACTCCGACTTGTATGACAACTCTATTGAAACAAGAGGCGGTACATGGAACAGTTCTACACTGAAACTCATGAACATTCAGTCATGAAAGGCCTTGTTAACGATAAAAGGCGCAGGGAACATCCGACAGTCAAGGCGTGTTCACCAGAATAGACAGTGAAATGGACTTTGAAACAACAGGCAGTGTACTTAAAATACTGTCATGGAACAGTTCAAGACTGAGACTCAAGAATCTTCAGTCACAACAGGCCTGGTTCACTATAAAAGGCACAGGGAACATCCGACAGTCAAGGCGTGTTCACAAGAATTGACATCCACCAGTGTAGATGAGATTGGGTGAGTTCTAAGGTAAAGATAAGAGTGTGGTGTAAGAGAGGAAGGGCGGATTGAGCTGAAATTTGGAGTGTGAGTAGAGAGTGGGTTGGTTAGCTTAAGTTTGGCTTGAGCGAGCGATTGGATTTGGTTGGAAAAAGTTTTGGCCTTTGCGCTACGACATCCACCAGTGTAGATGAGATTGGGTGAGTTCTAAGGTAAAGATAAGAGTGTGGTGTAAGACAGGAAGGGCGGATTGAGCTGAAATTTGGAGTGTGAGTAGAGAGTGGGTTGGTATGCTTAAGTTTGGCTTGAGCGATCGATTGGATTTGGTTGGAAGAAGTTTTGGCCTTTGCGCTACGACATCCACCTGTGTAGATGAGATTGGGTGAGTTCTAAGGTAAAGATAAGAGTGTGGTGTAAGACAGGAAGGGCGGATTGAGCTGAAATTTGGAGTGTGAGTAGAGAGTGGGTTGGTTAGCTTAAGTTTGGCTTGAGCGAGCGATTGGATTTGGTTGGAAGAAGTTTTGGTCTTTGCGCTACGACATCCACCTGTGTAGATGAGATTGGGTGAGTTCTAAGGTAAAGATAAGAGTGTGGTGTAAGACAGGAAGGGCGGATTGAGCTGAAATTTGGAGTGTGAGTAGAGAGTGGGTTGGTATGCTTAAGTTTGGCTTGAGCGATCGATTGGATTTGGTTGGAAGAAGTTTTGGTCTTTGCGCTACGTCATCCACCTGTGTAGATGAGATTGGGTGAGTTCTAAGGTAAAGATAAGAGTGTGGTGTAAGACAGGAAGGGCGGATTGAGCTGAAATTTGGAGTGTGAGTAGAGAGAGGGTTGGTTAGCTTAAGTGTGGCTTGAGCGAGCGATTGGATTTGGTTGGAAGAAGTTTTGGTCTTTGCGCTACGACATCCACCAGTGTAGATGAGATTGGGTGAGTTCTAAGGTAAAGATAAGAGTGTGGTGTAAGACAGGAAGGGCGGATTGAGCTGAAATTTGGAGTGTGAGTAGAGAGTGGGTTGGTTAGCTTAAGTTTGGCTTGAGCGAGCGATTGGATTTGGTTGGAAGAAGTTTTGGCCTTTGCGCTACGACATCCACCAGTGTAGATGAGATTGGGTGAGTTCTAAGGTAAAGATAAGAGTGTGGTGTAAGAGAGGAAGGGCGGATTGAGCTGAAATTTGGAGTGTGAGTAGAGAGTGGGTTGGTTAGCTTAAGTTTGGCTTGAGCGAGCGATTGGATTTTGTTGGAAGAAGTTTTGGCCTTTGCGCTACGACATCCACCTGTGTAGATGAGATTGGGTGAGTTCTAAGGTAAAGATAAGAGTGTGGTGTAAGACAGGAAGGGCGGATTGAGCTGAAATTTGGAGTGTGAGTAGAGAGTGGGTTGGTTAGCTTAAGTTTGGCTTGAGCGAGCGATTGGATTTGGTTGGAAGAAGTTTTGGTCTTTGCGCTACGACATCCACCTGTGTAGATGAGATTGGGTGAGTTCTAAGGTAAAGATAAGAGTGTGGTGTAAGACAGGAAGGGCGGATTGAGCTGAAATTTGGAGTGTGAGTAGAGAGTGGGTTGGTATGCTTAAGTTTGGCTTGAGCGAGCGATTGGATTTGGTTGGAAGAAGTTTTGGCCTTTGCGCTACGACATCCACCTGTGTAGATGAGATTGGGAGAGTTCTAAGGTAAAGATAAGAGTGTGGTGTAAGACAGGAAGGGCGGATTGAGCTGAAATTTGGAGTGTGAGTAGAGAGAGGGTTGGTTAGCTTAAGTGTGGCTTGAGCGATCGATTGGATTTGGTTGGAAGAAGTTTTGGCCTTTGCGCTACGACATCCACCAGTGTAGATGAGATTGGGTGAGTTCTAAGGTAAAGATAAGAGTGTGGTGTAAGAGAGGAAGGGCGGATTGAGCTGAAATTTGAAGAGTGAGTAGAGATTGTGGAAATTTCGGAAAATGTTCATGTACATTTGTGAATTCGGCGGAACTATCCAACGGAATCGTTCTTTCTTGCCGTGTGATTCTGTTGGAAACGACTTTTATTTGATCAATTCAGTCTTCTAATCATGAATCTGGACTGAGATTCTGGAAATGTGCAGTCGTTGTTGAGAAATTTAAGTTTGCAGATAAAAGTGGTTGCTTCCGGAGGTGCCGCTAACTTCACGCACGTATTTTGGAAGTGGAGCAGACTATTGGAAACCTTTTTCAGAACCGTGTCTATGATTTTTGCGGAACTATCTTGTTTTACAGTGTAATTCTGCTGGAAGGAACTTCTACTTTTTTCAATTTCTGCCTGCTGATCAGGATTCTTGGCTCAGATTTCACCAATTTACAGTCGCTTTGAGAATTTCACGTTTACAGATTTTACAAGGGTTCCGCTGGGCGGATTCAGTAGCTTCACACACGTCTCAGAATGAATGCTTTGTTCATACGTCTTTATTCGCTCAAACATTCGAATCGATGTTTGGTTTTCTTAGAATGACCTGTCGTCCGAAGCAAAAATCTGTCGTACGTGCATGAGACCATACACCTGAGAAATGTCGGATTACCCTTCCTAATTGCTTTATTTATTAATGCTGAACCATTATTCCGTGTCCGTTGAATCGGGTTCATAACCATTAACGCAATGTGTTTTTTTTTCAGTCAATTGTCTTCGTATCCAAGGCCTATTTTACTCCCGTATCATGCTTGATATTTATTTGTATCTGTATGATTTGGGAATGAATTGGTCATTGGATTGTTCGTCTATCGTTAAGGAAATCCAGGTAAGCACTGTCGCAATATCACATGTCAATTAATCCGCTAACATTTATGACAATCAGACAGAAATGCACCACACCGCTGGCGGGTTAAGCAGGATATACTGTACATACAAGCGCTTTGAAACATGGAATAAATAAAGAACTGTTTCTACGGGTAATTTATAAGATGAGATGAAACAAGCGAGTGATCAAATTGCCATGCAAAAGATGTGCGGCTGGCAGGATGCGAACCTACAACCACGTTGACTAGATCTCTGCTCTACCGACTGAGCCACCAACCGCTTGCATGCGACTCTGTCAATTGGCAGGATCAAACCCTCACCACCACACATCGGTTATCACAGCAACTATGATCAGTGAATAAATATCGTCACAAGTGTGACTGCCGACATTAAGGAAATTAGTGGAGATTGATTGTCCACCAACGCATCTTAAACCATGTCGTAAATTCAATAAACTATAGAATGAATGAAATGAAATTAGCTTCAGTACGAATGGCAGTCTCCCCTAGCTCTCCGTGATTTAAAAAGTGAATTAATGAACATTATTCATACTAGAGGAGGTAGAAATTGATTTCAATCCAGTACGTAGACCATCGTTGTAAGTCTAGAATCGCTACAAATAGCCAAGGAAGATTTAGGAGAGATATTTTCATACTCACTTTCGATGGCAAAAAGTTGACTTTTGATCAATTAACATAGTAACATAGGTTTCAGATGTTCTTTGCAACGTTCAAGTTACTGAGACTTTACTTTGAGGGTTTCGAGGACAGTTTACTCAATTGAAGCTTCGCATAATTTTTCAAAATTTCTATCAAATGGTTCTATACTGTCTATTACTAAATTCGATTTGAATTCAATCTCAGCTCAAAGTTTCGATTTCCTATCTCATTGAGTGGGACAAATAGTAAATATTTACAACCTCCACAGATGAGGTTCTTATAGCGAGGTTTTTATACTTCATTACATACCATTTTGTACGAATGCCGTTTTGACTTGATACTCAAATAACCAGTCTGCAACCACTTTTGTGCATTCTTCCAGGGAGTGAAAGATCTGAGGTTAATAGTAATTAGTAGAGCAAGACCTAATATAAAACGTCATAGTAAACTTGCGCATGAAATAACGGCTTAGCCATTTGAAATGAAAAATTAGTCAATTATTTCAAGCTATTGAACCAACATCTCAGCCACTATGGTAAATACCGATACTTAAATTATTTTCAAATTTACTTGAAGAGATAGTCCGGAGATAGAACGAAATTATGTGGGGAACGAGGTCGTACCTTTAACTTCCATATGACGTTGTACACCTCAAAAGCCATATCTGGAGAGGAAATTGCACTTGTCTGTTGAAATTTCTATGAAAATGCTGTGAAGTCATTATATAAATAACTTACACTAGTCAAAGAAGATTCTCTATAAAACGACCACTCATGTGAAAGAATATGTTGTCAAGACCCATGAAAACTATGTGAAAGTCTCCGGTACGTCCTCGTTCCCTCCAAAACTAATTACCGGACTAAGAACATGACGTTTGAACATCTGTCAAACTAATAAGGATTTCTTTTATGCCAACCTTGCAACGTTCCCATCATCTCATTAATCTGTCCGTCTGACAGCGAGATCAGACTGTTACTGATATGGATCTGATTAGTTTATATATAAGTGAAGCCACTAAATTAATTTTGGTAAAATCAAATGCTAGTTTCTTTTACAACGCACTTCGTCCACTCTCATCCAAGTGCAAACATTGGACTGAATACAAAACGCAAAATCTGAAATCATATACTTCTACAGTACCGTAATGAATCTGTGAACAAAATTGAGATCTTTCAAATCTATGATCTATCAGACTTGAGAGGTATGAATTGATAACAATTGAGTAAATAACCTAGATATTAAAAGAAGCAAAACAGAGACTAAAGCTACCAAGTTAAGTAAAGGGTGGAAATGAAAAATTTTTTTGAGAACATAAATCTGGATTCTCAAGAAAAATAACGAAAGACTTTGTAATTCCTAACGTGTGTTTGTTGTTGATGTTGTATTTAATGCTAAAATTGTTCACAGCAGTTTGGCTCTCATTATCACAGACTTGCAAATGTCTTGTGATAGTGCTACCTCGAATCACTGAACCTTGGTGGACATTTTGAAGTGTTGAGTAGCCAGTTTGGAAGGTGTTCGAAAATCTCTCATTCAGACATCTTACCGTCTTCCCAACTAATCTTCCAAGTGGTAAGCCAAACCTTTAAAATGTCCACCAAGATTCGAGCTAGCAGTATCACAAGACATTTGCAAGTCTGCAATAATGAGAGCCAAACTGCTGTGAACAATTTTAGTATTAAATAAACTAAAAAATTAACTATTAAATTAACATCAACAACAAGCACACATTACAATTACAAAGTCTCTCGTTATTTTACGCGAGAATCCAGACTTATGTTCGCAAAAATATTTCATTTCCACCCTTTAATAATTGGCAGCTTTGGTCTTCGTCTTGCTTCTTTTAATATCTAGGTTATTAATTATTTTAATATCTCTCAATCTTGTTCATAGATTTATTGCTGCAGAAGTATATTATATGATTTCAGATTCTGCTTTTTATATTCAGTTCAATAATTGCACTTGAAAGAGAGTGGACGAAGTGCATGACAAAAAATTAGTTTTCAATTTTATAAAATGAATATGATGGCTCTACTTATTTATAATAATGTATACTATCGTTTATTATGAAATTAATTTATGGTTATGCGGCAGCATGATTAAAAGCATTAGTAGCAATAGCAATTTTGATGTTTTTTTAAAGCGCCGCAGACGAAACCTCCGGTTTTTTAGGAGCATAACTGGTAGAATTTAAGCTGTTTAAAGCGCCTTGTGTGCATGCACATATTGTAAGACTCTCATCGCAATTAGATCATTGCTGAATGAATTATTTGTATTCAACTTTCGTGAAGGAACATGTACAAAGTAGACCTGAATAAAAAGATACTCCTGCTTTCTTTAATTGAATTCGTTCAACAAAAGTGAGTGAAAGTTTAGATTCGAAATCACTTTCAGCTGTCGGATTAAAACATTCCGCGCCTTCGATTTTTAAATGACAAGTTATCAGACGGGTGCATTCATAAGTCAAAAATAATCATGCGTTAGCAGCATCTTAAACAAACAACATGTTTCGTGAAATTCATCAGGCAATTCAGCCCTTCATGTGTCAAATATAAGGACGGGTAAAGTCTCCCACAGTACACCTTAAAATATCATGCGAGGGCGCAGCAATTATAGCTTCCAACCCATACGGAAATGTGTGTCAATAGCCTGAAAAGGGTTATATAGTTTGAAATGATGTCGGTACATACGAGTATGCTGCAGCAATTCATCAATATGTTTGAGTTGGTTCATTGATTAAATCTACCGACAAAATATTTGAACGAATAACTATTAAATCGGAATCATTTTCAGCCGGCTCCTTTTAATTAATCAACACTAGGTCACTGAATATTACCCTACTGAATATCTGCGACTTTAAAGTGACCAGTGACTAAACGGTTTCACTTCTCAACTTAAATGCGTCATTTTTTCGTCAAAGTTGGCGGGTTTCATTAATGATATTGAGAGTAATAATTGGTCTTTCTCATTTCATGAATTGTTGAATCTCGGTGTGTAATTGCTATCAACCTCATTTCAAAGCAATCACCCACAAAATTGTGATGAAAATTAAGCCGGTGCTACTTTCAAAACAATAACAACTGGAGTTTTAAGTTATAAGTGGAGCTTAACTGAATTATAAGAGCGGGATGATCTTCAATTTTGAAATTCAACCGAAGTTTTATGAACTATAAATTCAGCTAAAAACGCCTTTTTATTTTTTTAAATGAGCGTCATAATAAACATACCGCTGGAAACAAATTCCAAAAATATGTATTACAAAACAAAATTGATTATATAGATTTACTTTTTCAATTGCTGAGACCATCTACTCCGCCAACCAGAACGAGTTTCTGCATGGAGCAACGCCGAAAAGCGAGACTTTCAGATATTTATGTAAGTACACTCAATGGCTACTACGTATCTGCTCGTCTGCCGAGTTCTACCCGGTTCCTCTTCATGTCTGACAGGATCAAAGAAAAGCACATATTAATCTAGTGTGAAGCAGACTGAAGCTGTCGGTAAAGCGAGACTTCCTATGCTTCCATTGATTAAGTGCAAAGTACTCGGTCTGGAGCCATACTTTTTGGAATGGAATATCTTCAATTCATTTTTTATCATGTCCACGTCTTGTTACCATGCTTCTGATCGCTGATGCATGTGAGAATGTGGTGAAATGGTGCCAAAATGTTTTACTTGCCTGCATTAGGGAGGCTTGCAATATTTGACTGTGCTCAGCTTCATAGATATGCATAAGACATGATAAGCGATAAAGACGTTCCATGCCAAGCATTATGGTTGCAGATTTAGTATTATTCACGTTATGAAAATATAGAAAAAATGTCATTTCTCGAAAACTTCGGTACCCTTGACATTTGATTTGCATGTGTTTTCTTTGATCCTAGTCTGAGAAGAAGAGAAACCGAGTAGAGCTCAGCAGACGCGTAGATTCGCGATAGCCATGGCGTATACATAATTCTGTGAAAGACTCATTTTTGGCCTTGTTCGCTGCAGAAAATCGTTCTATCTGTCAACGATTGACAAGAACCTCAAAATTCACGCATGAAATTGATGTAGAATTCACAAAATTGAAGTTTGGAAAATGGAAACGATCACGTAATGTAGATCTGCACCCTCTTCATTATCAATAATCTCCCATGATTGTTTTGATAACCCACTGCCTTTTCCACTGCCAATTTTCGAACGACTGTAATACGTGTTTCACTTCACATATATTAATTAAATGCAATATACTATCCCACAAGCTTAAAAACTTAAACATTTATAACTGCTTACCTCTCGCTGCTCTGCAACTTTTGCAATTCCAATGTCTTGCTCGTGGCACTCGCTTTAAGTTGATGCAGTCCAAATGAAAGAAGTTGTCACATGTGTCACAGCCAACCATCGTTCGGTCGGCAGTTGATCGTCTCCGATCCATCATAACCTCGCAAACACAATACTTTCGCAATCTGTCTGCCATCACTTTTGGTTCTCTGTAAAATGGATTAATTGTGCATGTATTGATCGGCTACACCGCAGTATAAATGTTGATATAAATAGGGAAGTTAGCAGACAAAATAGTAATCTCCCTGAAAGATGGATTGAAAATGTTTCAGATGATGCGATATACATGTGCATGCGAAAAATTGCGAGACTTTAGTTATTCCGTCACGATATCAGGTTAATTTATCAATTTTCCCACGGAAAGGTAAAAACAAAAGCGCCAATGCTAAATATGAATGCAAACAACATTTGTAAAAACTTGTTCACGGAATTGTAATTCATTGGAGCGGCATGATGTCGCCCTACTACTAGTCGTACGATATTAATCCTTCTGACCCTACTTCAGGCATCAATGTTATTTCAAGCCTATTGATTTTTACTGGAATTTCAAAGATTACTTTATTGTTTTAATGATGTACATTAATTGCACTGTTTGCGTGTTAGTATAACGATTCGATCAATTTCAATGACTGGAACAAGTTGCCATTGCCACAAATTGTTTAAATTTCAAAATGAATCATCATTTTGCTGACATGATTTTCAAGTTTCTCATATACCTTCGGTGGTATTAACATACGTGCCTTTGCAATAGCAGGCATGCATGTATCTTTATAGGGTAATTGTTTTGAAATTCATTTCTTGGAGAGATCTATATGAAAGTCAGCATTATTTTCATGTTGACTACATTGACCGATCTGTTGCTGATCTCATACAATTGAAGTAGCTAGTTTACAGAGAATTTTTATGATAATGCATCGTTTAACTTTATCTGATATTTCATGAATGTCTTCTCCATTTCGTCGCAATTTCACTACCAAATTAGATGATCTCACCATGGTTATTCGCATAATTAAACACATTTATATTTGCTTGTGCAATTGTATTTCTAATGTACGCTCAAATGTGCAGTACCATTGGTAAAAATAAGGCACACCTTATCAAATTAATGAAAACGATTGTATTGTAAAGAAAGGTGTGAGGAGAAAGATTCCTTTACTTTCTGAAAGCATAGATGTGTCTGATTTTAGAGTGTTATCCTTTCGGAGTGAGCTCAGATTGTCAGAAACGATCCTAATAAGTCTGAAATATACAGCGTAAAGCAATTTTCAATCTATCAATTATGTGAGATTCCACATGTCATTATTCTGCAAATAATCTTGCATCATCACCAAACGTAAAATCGGATATCATCCGTGCATGTCTAACATTTTTCATACCTGCCACTTCGATTTTTCAATTTTATCCTAACATAATCATATAATCTTTCTTTCAACAATCTACAATAAAATGGTCAAATATTTATTATCACCATTGGGGTTAATGCAGCTTGCATTTCAGTACATTGTAGCTGTTAATGATTAATTTCAAATTAAAAATCTGTTGTTCAGCCTCAATATTTGTCGCAATTGAATGAAAGTCATCTTTACAGTAGCACATACAATCACACCAACTCACCTCAAGGTTCCGTTTGAACACTGGAGAAATCTGTTGACGATTTCTTTTATATGACCAACTTTCAAATAGACACTGGTGAGTAAGTGATGTCGTCTAGTCGAAAAGTCAAGCTATCCGATCGTGTGCGCAAAATTAGTCAGTCACTAACCCGATTTTCATATCTCGTGTGTGAAAGTGTACTTAGATACATAAAAGTCGCAGACGCCAATGTCAGAAGTAGACATTTGCCATCTGCTTAGTTGCTAGCACGGCAACAACATTGCAACAGTTTTCGGACACGAAGCGCCGCATCTTCATCTTCTTCGAGTTCGGTTACCATGCATGCACTATGAACACGGCAATAGACATTTTTTGTTTGGCTTTTCATAATTTGCCAAAAGCATGTTACCCACGTGTTGTGACATTTCATATTCGCGCGAATTTTAGCTAGCAGCGGTTGCTATCATTTGCTTAGGATAAACAAAATACACAGTTTCTAGCAATATCCTCATGATTCTTGCAATATATTAGTGTTCTGTGTTCTGAAATTAAGAATTTGCTTCAATTACTTTTTGAGATGCTATATTCATGTTCAATTTTGTTATTTTTTACGGAATCTATGCGCCATTGTTGGACGCAATTTCAATTCACTTGATATCACAGTTCATATTGCTTTTGAAAGTCTTGAACTATTTCGCTATTCAGTGATCAGAAATTTCAACATTTATTAGGAAAAACGTGCCCAGTTATGTTGGTTGAACAATCCGCTGAACTGATGCGCTGACAATTGCATTAGCTGTGCAAGTTAGACATTTCAACGTAACTCCTGCATGTTTTTCAAGTACAATGCATGCATGTATGTAGAGCAATGGACTTGATGGTCTTGTCTTTTTTCGGTTGGTGGCAACATGCACCCAAAGGATTTCTCAAATTTGAAAAAATAATGTAAGAGGCATAGGAAATTTCAGTTTGCTTCATTACTTTGTAATATCATAACTCACGTTTATGCAACAGCTGCCTCATGAGTACTTTTTTTCACCATTTCTTAAAGTTATTGTACCCTCAGTTTTCTTTCTATTGACCGGTCATTCCACAATTCAACACAGATTATTGAACAATTTCTGCGAATATGATTTATCTAGACCTACCGACTGTATTCCAAAGCATAATCCAATTTTTACAACAGTAGTCTACAACACTTATGCCTCTCTCTACAAGACACATATACCTCAAGACTTTATGTGACTTTTTATTGTTTACTAACGTCGATGATAATATATGGACTAATGTTTTTCATTGAAAAAAACCTCGAGGGGTTTTCTATCTTCCCATGTATCGTAATCAACCGACACATACAAGCTGATTTTGCAAACGTGTTTTGATTAGAGAAGCGCTTTCTGTCCAGTCGAAAAACGTTCAGAAATTTTAACTCACATAAGTTTGCTCCGTCAATGGAAATCTCATACTTGACCAGAAAAACTGTGTCTTCCTTAAACTGTTGTCATCTTCGACATAATTTACATTGAGTAAACAGAACTTTTACAGACAGTGTAATAGAAAATGTTTTTTGTATGTGCCGAGTTTCAAGCTCTACTTACATCGAGTTGCTGATATCTGACGTTTTTAAGACAACATGGCGTCGAAGCAGGTTATCAGTTTTAATTGACTCTCAGGACTTAAGGATCGACAGTGATCCTCTGAAAACTTCAAGATATTTTCATGTGTGTATGTTTTATGTATTTTTGGCTTGAGCGCCAGTCAGATTGTCTCATGTCTGAGTTATGGCCTTTGCGGTGAACGGTCTCCCATTTTCGTTAGGAAAGCGAAGCTTTAAAAGTGTCCCCACTCGCTAATATCGGTCCAGTGATCACAGAACTCTACAAACTTTGCATTTACGAACTGTTTGTACTTCTTTTGGCTTGAGCGCGGGTTTCTGGAAGGGGTTTCTGAAATATTTGATTTGATGTGAAAAAATTTCATTGTTTTGAGATAAATCGTTATTTTATAGTTGTCTGGATAAGTAACGGCGGAAGGTTTTCGGTTGAAACCATACATTTATAGAGAAAATACACTATCAATTGTATACACCGATTTTCAAGTCAATCCGTTGAGAAATGAATGAGTTTTGGCCTTTGCGGTACAAAAACGTTGTTATTTCCTCATATTTTGGTAATTTTTTGAGTATTTCTAGAAAAGTGGACGATATCAGAGCGAAAAACTTCAGAATGTTGTAGATCAGTCGTTACTTGACCTAAATTTAAAGTAGGAAGGGCAACGGTTGAGTATTTAAAAAGTTATGGCCTTTGCGCTAAAAATTTCATTTTGGCTTTTGCGCTAAGTATACCTAACCGTGAGAACTGCAAAACTTACGCTCCTGTTCTTTCAAATTAACTACACGTCTGTCGCATCGTTTTTTATGTGATTAGCCATTGAGTGAAATAGTATGTGAATAAGACATAAATAATATTCAACGTTCGCATAAATTTAAACCATTGATAATTATTTATGTAACATATTTCTTTGAATACCCCGGAATACCCTTGAATTATGAGAATGTTATGTTGTAACCTTTAGAATGTAGAATTATGGTTAATAATTATTTTTGAATTGAGACTCGAAACAGTAAGAGTCGCATTTTAATAACCTGTATTATTCATATTATAAATTGCATTGGATAGGTAAGAATATGTTTAGGGAGGAGAAAAGTGAAGACCTCGTTGCCTCGACATGTCGCTCGCCATGTCCATCAAAATCAAAACTCGAGTTCGGTAGACGAGAGTTTATTAGAAAAGTTATCTTGAAGGTTTATTCGACTCACGCACGGCGAAAAGAAGTTAAAACTGTATTCCTTAGCATTCATTTCCTATTACACATAGGGAAGAATAGGCAATCTCAGCGAATCAACTACGTACCGGCGTACCACCCATGCTCGAGGGATGTAACTTTCCCAGGGCCTATCACATATGTAATTATGTCTACCTTTATGTCTCACTCAACATCAGTTAGACGAATCAGTAAACGAGTCTACGAGAAGTTAGGTACCTGTATTTTCTCGAGAAGGTATACCTAACTTGATACGCTCTACATGTAAGCCTAGATGCTTCGTAAAAAAGCGGGTTTGTTCTTGGAGCTACTATTTATACAGAAATTATTTACTAGCTTGTTTAGGTTATTAAAACGTACTTTGAATATGTAGGCCTACTGAAATGCTGCATTTGTGCCTATCACATGTAAAAGCCTACGACAAGAGGAAAAAATTGTAAGATACCTAAGGCTTTCAGCTTAGTCCATTACATCCCGCATACAGGTTAACTTGAATTATGTAAACTACCCAAATAACCCTAAACCATTCGCAATTATCGTGTCTCCCACACATTTTTCTACTGTGCTTATAGTAGGGCTATTAGGCTATCTTACAATTCGATCCCTTGTAGCTACTTGGGCTACCCGGTATTATGAAATAAGAGTTAGAACTTAAATGACATGATACAAAAATAGGAGGATACAAATGAGTTACTCTGCACGTTGTCCACGATGTCGAAGACCAGATTATCACAAGAATTGTGCACTATTTCTATCATTTCACAATTTCGCTAAGTGAAAGAGACACGTTTTTATGGCAAATTCCGTTCTGGTCACTAATTCAGGCAAAAGCACTTTCTTGGAGGACCTCCCCAGACTTGCTTAACATGATTCGGATGTCAAATGAGTTACTCTGCACGTTGTCCACGATGTCGAAGACCAGATTATCACAAGAATTGTGCACTATTTCTATCATTTCACAATTTCGCTAAGTGAAAGAGACACGTTTTTATGGCAAATTCCGTTCTGGTCACTAATTCAAGCAAAAGCACTTTCTTGGAGGACCTCCCCAGACTTGCTTAACATGATTCGGATGTCAAATGAGTTACTCTGCACGTTGTCCACGATGTCGAAGACCAGATTATCACAAGAATTGTGCACTATTTCTATCATTTCACAATTTCGCTATGTGAAAGAGACACGTTTTTTATGGCAAATTCCGTTCTGGTCACTAATTCAAAGCAAAAGCACTTTCTTGGAGGACCTCCCCAGACTTGCTTAACATGATTCGGATGTCAAATGAGTTACTCTGCACGTTGTCCACGATGTCGAAGACCAGATAAACATAAGAATGTGTCATGTTGACCAATAATTATATGCTAACACATGTTTGTAAATGTGTAAAAGACGTGATGAGATGTCCAGACTTTACAGACATTGAATGCATGACGCAAATATGCTTGCAAATGCTTAGACGAGAGCCTGTTTACGTTATAATTGAGTAAATACGATGTCAGTAGCATTGAAAATTATCGCTCCTGCTGTAGGCAAAGAAGAATAAATGAGAGAAAATGTGTGCGTGTGCAGTAGGCATAATATATGAAAATTTTGAAATTTGCGATAGGCTATCCGTTAGTACAGTATCAATGTCATCCACAGATTTTTTTGATAATCGATGATGGTTATGATCAAACTATTTACTAGTACATTTCGAGTGTAGTCCCCCCTGAAATCCCCTGAATTCCCTGAAATAATTTCCCAATTTATTTGTTGAATTGAATGGTCTTCAAATGTGGCATAAACGGTTTGCAGATATAGAACCGTAAAGGAAACTAATTTATTTAATCATTTCGGACTTCATCCATCGAACAAAAAGTGAGTCAAATAGCTCACGTTCAACATCTTACCATTTTCCTTATGTTAATTAATGTGTGGGTACCCCAAAAATTGACCTAGCTATTTTAAGGACAGCAGGTCTCCTCATATCCGGTTATATAATGAAGTAATTAGAAAGAAGTAAGTTAATTTCGCGTTGAAATTACGACTCCTGTCCGACTCGTGTGTTTTTCATTGCTTTCATTGTATATGATCAAGCTGTTAGCCGAAACCTCGCGATCGGAAAAAAATCTGTGTACTGTGTATTTCGGAAATTAACTTGATAAAAGTCATATGTGCAAAAAGTTTGAATAAGTTTAATAAAGTAATTGTCAGCATTTGCGTAAAAGGAAGCTGTGCTTAGTCAGAATATTCAAGATGAGCTAAATTGTGATAGTGGTTCATATAAAGTTCATATAAATAAACGAATTTTTCTTTTTATTCCCGATAGGTATTTGGATTCAACGCAGTTATCCTTCATATTGCGAAGCAATCTCTGATGAACATCCCGTCTTAACAGACAATAATAATGAAGATGCAAAGGTAAGCTTCATTTCAGACATCCATCCATCTATTAGAATTTTCCGCCTAATGCTTACAAGCATTACAATAAGCTTACAAGATTGATCCGTAGTCATTTAAGTATACTTAATTTTCGAATTAATGGCCCTTGAAACAAAGAAATATCTGACTTCATGTCTAAATGCAGATCAATCAGTTGCTGTCCACGCCTACATTTTGAGTTTTAATAACCAAGTGATATACGTTTCAAGTGCAATTGCTAAAATTAGATACGTCAATACGGGGATTATGAATCTGTGCTTATGTCATACTTGCAGACTTAAATTTGTATGTGGATTCATAACTTAGATTATCTTGACGAAAAATTAAAAAATTGTCCTGATCCCACATTGGGAAAAATGGATAATTCTCATACGTGCATCGATCACTCATGAATGCAAATTATGAATTACAGAAGTTTTGGAGAATCTGACTCATACGGCGCCTGAAAGAATTTGGGGCGTCTTTGGCCCCAAATGAGAAATTGTTATTTATGCGACAAAAATTTGGAAGGAAACGGAAAGCAAGTATAGATGAGTTCCATAACGCAGTGCAATCAACGTTAATAAGTGGTAAGCCGCCTATTTATTGTTTACAGTATACAATGATAAACGGTGTCCTATTTCTGTTATCCAGCATGTCATCAACCACAGATCTTCCTGAAACTGAATCAATGGAAACGGACACTGATAAAGAGAGCGACGTGGAAAGTCTATCGACCAGTTATTGCCCCAGATTCAAAGATTATTCCATAAGCCGTGATGCTGATCGGGTAAGTATACTTCCTCGTTTTATGACTATTGTATTGGTAATTGAAGTGTGAAGTAAATCAGACATATTAAATTAATTAACCTATTAACCCTTAGCTTTTATCATGTCTCCTTGGATACCTCTTGCAACCTTGTATATAGAGCACCTGTAATTTAAGTAAATTACGTTTTTCAATTTAAGACAATTCAAAGCAGTGGCTACTTAAAAAGTTGAGTGAACCATGTGTAGCCATACTGTGCTGCATTACAATGTACAAGTATACTTTTGGAGTTGCCTGACTGACACCTGTGGACATCGTATGTAAATTGATTGATCTTATTAATGGATTATCAACCAAATTACAATATAGAAAATGCGAGGAATATCTTGAGCCGAAAATATTGATAGAACGGATTACTTATCAAACGAAATTCGTATCAGGTAAGTCGAATGAAGTGATGATAGACAAATTTAGTAAATAATAGCGGTTAACCTGCGCACTACACATTATACTAAGCACTGAATTGACTGAAATATTTCAACAGATAACTTTTGAATTAGATGTGATGTAAAAAGTGTTCCTCTGGTTATAAATATTTGACTATAGGTAAAGCAAGCCAATTTTTCACGACCATTCAAATAGAATCGTGCGGACAGAATGACATCGTTAACGAATCGCTTCGCATGAATACAGTAAATCCAGTCGAAGCTCGTTAATTCGGACACGGACAATTAAGACTTCGGTCAATTAATATCATACGGCCGCGGCATTTTTTGTATATTTGGCGGCTTATATAAGTTGCTTTTGAATTCAGACTTTCAATAATTAAGAGATAGTAAACCTGGTATTTATACTCTTAATTATCGAGCTTTGACTGCAAGATACTTTGCACAGCGTTGGCGCTAATTGATGGTTCGCTGCAATGAGATAAAGTCAATTCTGGTAACGTGACATTAGACGGGCGTGAATTAGACGGACATTAGACATGAGGGGTAAACATTTTCGAGTAAGCTGCAACGTTTAAAATATTTCATTTAACCAACCTCATTCCCACAGAGATTTCACTAAGTTATCTCATTTTTACATGTTACCCACTACATTTATGCATCATCGCGATAGGCGTACCTCTGTATAGCTGAACATAGACGAAGCTATAGCTGAATTTTCTTAAATTCGCGTGCTTTACGTGCTCAACTTCATCGGCAAATTAGTCTTAATTATTTTTAGTAAGCTTAATGAGTCTCATTCGAACTTCTTTCTCTTTGAAAGAAGATTTTAATGTTTTACAAAAAATATTTTGCAATTTTCAGGGATATCTGTGTAATTGATGAGTCGATAGCTTGTCAATATAGATTAATTGATATTGTTGCTTGAAGCAAATGATTTCGTCAGATCGAGAAAGCCTGTCTTAAGTCGATTGGAATTAAAGCGTCTATGCCGGTTTATAAAAAGTGTCTAATCTTCGGAAGTACTTCATCCAGCTCGTGAATATCCCATTCCTTGAACTGCGAATATAAAAGGGCCATATACTAACACAGAGTGCCACACTATTAGGTTTAATCGTTTTGAATCTGTTCAAGTTTTATGTGCGAATGTGTAGCCTTCAGAATGCAAATTTAAACAGATATAAATAATGAGAGCTATGCACAGTTAATTGGATTTTTCAATCGTGGCAGAAATCTTCAAAATTCTTGTTTCACATATCTTATCGGCTACAATGGCCAGAATTTTAGCTGAGCTGATATTTTCTATCTGAAGCCTCGTCTAGCTGTAAACCGTTCGCTCGCCTTTGGCCATGTCTAGTCACAATTTCTTCCGTGGCCATGTCATCAATTCTATTAGATAGATCTCAGAAGAAATAGAAGAACTGTATTAAACTTTTTGCATGTTAACATTTTCTAACAAATAATCTGATAGTTGTTTCAAGATGCGAGCGCTGCAATTGATCACAGTCCAGAGAATGAATGTATTTCCGGTTGCGTATCAATCTTCATAACATATTCTATCACCAGGAAATTGAAGAAATTACCGGGTGATTTTCGAAAATATTGGATGAGTTGTTTCAGACCTCCAATTCTATCTGATAAACTGATAAACTTCACAGCCTATAGTGATGTTTTTTATTCCTATCCTGCAGGAGCGCATGATATTGACTAATTCTTTTAAGAGACCGGTCCACTTATTCCTTGACTTACGACTGTCATTCAACGGTTTCGTTGCATGAATAGAGAGAAAGATGAGTCGCGCAAATCTGAGCCAGAGCACCGAAATGGCATTTCGCTCACTCACTAGCTCGGTATCGTTCAGAATTTGGCAGTGACTGCTTTCTGTCTGGTTATTGAAATTGGTCGTAATTCCTGTGGCTCAGCAGATAGAGCCGGTCTAAACAGTGTTTCTACATCGAACTTGATGCAGACTTGCTTTTATGCATAATTAAGGTTTATATTGA
Source organism: Prostheceraeus crozeri (assembly GCA_907163375.1). NCBI lineage: Eukaryota > Metazoa > Platyhelminthes > Polycladida > Euryleptidae > Prostheceraeus > Prostheceraeus crozeri. The sequence continues at coordinate 22,004 of CAJQUW010014647.1, read as the reverse complement.
CCTGGGGTCTAAACAGTGTTTCTACGTCGAACTTTATGTAGACTTGCTTTAATGCATAATTAAGGTTTATATTGACCTGGATGACTAGTTGACTACTTTCAATATTAGGCACACGTGAGATTTTCAATTCAAAATGAAGGCAGAAGCTGTCACTGTCATTTGCATCACTCAATGATTGTCGGCATTAAAAGAGCGGTGCTACCCACGACCTGATTATTAACTGAATCATTTAAATGACTTTTGCAGACACAAATGATTTACTGGAATCACAAAGCCACTCACATCGTTTTGAAATTATTTGCTCTGTTTGATTTAGGTACACCACAATGAAGTGGAAATGTACTGACGTACGTGGAGAAGCTTCACCATTTTAAAAGCAGCTTTATTTTTCAGGCAAAGCAGTTCTCACTGATCGGCGGCAGCTGACTAAACAATTTATGCCGTCGAATATTTTGAAGGATTTTGGCTGCGGATATTTCGAAGAAGTATTCATTTCACGGCAGGAACAACAAATTTCCATTCAAGAATTCCCGAATTTATCGTGCGGTATCAAACTTTCTAGATCTCATGTGACTGAGAAGGAAATAGAGGCCTCTTTGCAGAGCGTACTAAAGCACGCAAAAGATAGATCTGATGGAAGGAGCCACCAACGCTCCCCTGCAGCTGAGTAATTGTGCCTGATGCCCCTTTTCTCAATAGGTGACTCAATTTTCCATCTCTTGTATTTGGTGTTATATCCTGGTTATCTGTGTAGCTGTTATTGTGCATATAATCTAAATAGCAGGAACTTTATTAACAACATCAAACCCGCATGTTTCTGTTGAAATTTTAACTGGAAAATCGATGCTTTTTTCTGACAATTTGGAGTCATCAAATTTCAATGTTATTAAGAAAGTTCCTGTTATTTAGATTGTACTACATATGTCTTTCGATGCCTTTCATAGAACATTTTGTAACCTCCATAGAACAATTGTATTTTTCGATCGTTAAGTTGTACTTTTGTATCTTCAGTGCTTATAAATACAATTTTCATGTGTGCACATTAAATTTTCATTGAATCGGTGCAGGTGTATTGCAAAATATCGTATTCTGTGTAATTTCGTTTTATTTCTACTACTCCTCATAGCTAGGAAGCTTATTGGTTTTCAGTGGAGCAATACTGAAGCACCTGCATCTTAGGGAGATAGCTAGTGTTTTACTAATTAATAGCGCAATGGGAAATTTCAACTGAAGGGTAGGGGCAAATCGGTAGAATCGGCGACCGCAGCTACCTACAGGCGACCGCACCTCATCTGCTAGGCGACCGCTGTTAGACCTCCGGGCGACTGCGCCCCGGCTCTTAAGGCGACCGCCCCAGGCAGTCAGGGCGGTGGACAAATAGGAATCCCCGGCGACGCTGAGGGCGACCTTTAGTCGACTCCGAAGGCGACTGACCATGGCGGTCGCGGCGACCGCTCTGGTTGATAGGGTATGTTGTCATTCTACATGCAAAGTTTCAGGTCGATTAGATAAAATTAACGTCATCGCTGTCACTGTCGGATGTGACAAAACTCAACAATATTGATCAGACCTTCAGATTTTTGTATTTTCATTGATTGGTGACGGGGTAGGATAAATATTTCAAACAATATATGACCAAATCTAATCTCGATGTCAATAGTAAGGTATGTTGTCATTCTACATGCAAAGTTTCAGGTCGATTAGATAAAATTAACGTCATCGCTTTCACTGTCGGATGTGACAAAACTCAACAATATTGATCAGACCTTCAGATTTTTGTATTTTCATTGATTGGTGACGGGGTAGGATAAATATTTCAAACAATATATGACCAAATCTAGTCTCGATGTCAATAGTAAAGTATGTTGTCATTCTACATGCAAAGTTTCAGGTCGATTAGATAAAATTAACGTCATCGCTTTCACTGTCGGATGTGACAAAACTCAACAATATTGATCAGACCTTCAGTTTTTTGTATTTTCATTGATTGGTGACGGGGTAGGATAAATATTTCAAACAATATATGACCAAATCTAGTCTCGATGTCAATAGTAAAGTATGTTGTCATTCTACATGCAAAGTTTCAGGTCGATTAGATAAAATTAACGTCATCGCTTTCACTGTCGGATGTGACAAAACTCAACAATATTGATCAGACCTTCAGATTTTTGTATTTTCATTGATTGGTGACGGGGTAGGATAAATATTTCAAACAATATATGACCAAATCTAATCTCGATGTCAATAGTAAGGTATGTTGTCATTCTACATGCAAAGTTTCAGGTCGATTAGATAAAATTAACGTCATCGCTTTCACTGTCGGATGTGACAAAACTCAACAATATTGATCAGACCTTCAGTTTTTTGTATTTTCATTGATTGGTGACGGGGTAGGATAAATATTTCAAACAATATATGACCAAATCTAGTCTCGATGTCAATAGTAAAGTATGTTGTCATTCTACATGCAAAGTTTCAGGTCGATTAGATAAAATTAACGTCATCGCTTTCACTGTCGGATGTGACAAAACTCAACAATATTGATCAGACCTTCAGATTTTTGTATTTTCATTGATTGGTGACGGGGTAGGATAAATATTTCAAACAATATATGACCAAATCTAATCTCGATATCAATAGTAAGGTATGTTGTCATTCTACATGCAAAGTTTCAGGTCGATTAGATAAAATTAACGTCATCGCTTTCACTGTCGGATGTGACAAAACTCAACAATATTGATCAGACCTTCAGTTTTTTGTATTTTCATTGATTGGTGACGGGGTAGGATAAATATTTCAAACAATATATGACCAAATCTAGTCTCGATGTCAATAGTAAAGTATGTTGTCATTCTACATGCAAAGTTTCAGGTCGATTAGATAAAATTAACGTCATCGCTTTCACTGTCGGATGTGACAAAACTCAACAATATTGATCAGACCTTCAGTTTTTTGTATTTTCATTGATTGGTGACGGGGTAGGATAAATATTTCAAACAATATATGACCAAATCTAGTCTCGATGTCAATAGTAAAGTATGTTGTCATTCTACATGCAAAGTTTCAGGTCGATTAGATAAAATTAACGTCATCGCTTTCACTGTCGGATGTGACAAAACTCAACAATATTGATCATACCTTCAGATTTTTGTATTTTCATTGATTGGTGACGGGGTAGGATAAATATTTCAAACAATATATGACCAAATCTAATCTCGATGTCAATAGTAAGGTATGTTGTCATTCTACATGCAAAGTTTCAGGTCGATTAGATAAAATTAACGTCATCGCTTTCACTGTCGGATGTGACAAAACTCAACAATATTGATCAGACCTTCAGTTTTTTGTATTTTCATTGATTGGTGACGGGGTAGGATAAATATTTCAAACAATATATGACCAAATCTAGTCTCGATGTCAATAGTAAAGTATGTTGTCATTCTACATGCAAAGTTTCAGGTCGATTAGATAAAATTAACGTCATCGCTTTCACTGTCGGATGTGACAAAACTCAACAATATTGATCAGACCTTCAGATTTTTGTATTTTCATTGATTGGTGACGGGTAGGATAAATATTTCAAACAATATATGACCAAATCTAATCTCGATGTCAATAGTAAGGTATGTTGTCATTCTACATGCAAAGTTTCAGGTCGATTAGATAAAATTAACGTCATCGCTTTCACTGTCGGATGTGACAAAACTCAACAATATTGATCAGACCTTCAGTTTTTTGTATTTTCATTGATTGGTGACGGGGTAGGATAAATATTTCAAACAATATATGACCAAATCTAGTCTCGATGTCAATAGTAAAGTATGTTGTCATTCTACATGCAAAGTTTCAGGTCGATTAGATAAAATTAACGTCATCGCTTTCACTGTCGGATGTGACAAAACTCAACAATATTGATCAGACCTTCAGTTTTTTGTATTTTCATTGATTGGTGACGGGGTAGGATAAATATTTCAAACAATATATGACCAAATCTAGTCTCGATGTCAATAGTAAAGTATGTTGTCATTCTACATGCAAAGTTTCAGGTCGATTAGATAAAATTAACGTCATCGCTTTCACTGTCGTATGTGACAAAACTCAACAATATTGATCATACCTTCAGATTTTTGTATTTTCATTGATTGGTGACGGGGTAGGATAAATATTTCAAACAATATATGAACAAAATCTAATCTCGATGTCAATAGTAAGGTATGTTGTCATTCTACATGCAAAGTTTCAGGTCGATTAGATAAAATTAACGTCATCGCTTTCACTGTCGGATGTGACAAAACTCAACAATATTGATCAGACCTTCAGTTTTTTGTATTTTCATTGATTGGTGACGGGGTAGGATAAATATTTCAAACAATATATGACCAAATCTAGTCTCGATGTCAATAGTAAAGTATGTTGTCATTCTACATGCAAAGTTTCAGGTCGATTAGATAAAATTAACGTCATCGCTTTCACTGTCGGATGTGACAAAACTCAACAATATTGATCAGACCTTCAGATTTTTGTATTTTCATTGATTGGTGACGGGGTAGGACAAATATTTCAAACAATATATGACCAAATCTAGTCTCGATATCAATAGTAAAGTATTTTGTCATTCTACATGCAAAGTTTCAGGTCGATTAGATAAAATTAACGTCATCGCTTTCACTGTCGGATGTGACAAAACTCAACAATATTGATTAGACCTTCAGATTTTTGTATTTTCATTGATTGGTGACGGGGTAGGATAAATATTTCAAACAATATATGACCAAATCTAGTCTCGATATCAATAGTAAGGTATGTTGTCATTCTACATGCAAAGTTTCAGGTCGATTAGATAAAATTAACGTCATCGCTTTCACTGTCGGATGTGACAAAACTCAACAATATTGATCATACCTTCAAATTTTTGTATTTTCATTGATTGGTGACGGGGTAGGATAAATATTTCAAACAATATATGACCAAATCTAGTCTCGATGTCAATAGTAAAGTATGTTGTCATTCTACATGCAAAGTTTCAGGTTGATTTGATAAAATTAACGTCATCGCTTTCACTGTCGGATGTGACAAAACTCAACAATATTGATCAGACCTTCAGATTTTTGTATTTTCATTGATTGGTGACGGGGTACACTGTCAAAAAAATTGGTTTCCTGGAAAACCAATTTTGGTTTTTCAGCCTGTCCCGGGGGTGAAACCAAAGATGGTTTTCCAGAGAACCAAATTAAATTGGTTCTCTAGGAAACCAATAGTCATCGGTTTTCTGGAAAACCAAAATTGGTTTTTCGGCTTTTATATCTTGGTTTTCTGGAGAACCAATAATGGTTTCAAGAGTGACCCGATATTGGTTTTCTATACAATTTAATATATATACTAAATAATAGGCCTAGTATGATAATAGCATAAAATAATATTATTAATTCATTTTCTTAATATAATTCCGACATGCTCTAATGTATTTACTTCATTCATACTAATTTTATTTTAAAACAACATGCACAAATTTTTGGCCTAGCATAAAATAAGCTCAATAAAGTGTGCAAAAGAATTATTGTGAAAATGTGTCAAAATGGGTGAATACTCAAATGTGGTATTTTGAAGTTTACAATTTATCTAATACCACACTTGATTTCCCAGAGCATTACCGAAACGTCAAGAAGTCATTGTTTCTTATTTTTCACGTTTATTCAGTCAAGCTTGCATAAAGTAATACAAAAAAGACGAGGAACGATGTCTTTAGTCACAAAATTTCCCATGAAGTTGAGACATTTGCTAGTCTTCTCCAAGATTGTAAATAAAATCACAGATAGGCCTCCCGCAGGATGCACGCCCAACTAATCCGGTGCAGCGCAAAAAAACCACGTCGTCGAATTTTTCGATGCCAATACTCGTTGCCACTGGAGTGGAACTCGCTACTGAAAAAAGGAAAAAATAATCTCAGAAGGGATATCCTCAATATTAGGACTGTGTAGAAGAAGCATTTAGATAATTACCGCAAAATAGTACGATGTTACTGAAAATGTGTGTGGAATAAAACTCAACTATGAAATTAATGTTTGTTGATGCGAAAATAATGTCATATAGGCCTATACTGTCATAAATAATATCACATACAGTCGAAGCTCGTTAATTGGAACACGGATAATTAAGATTTCGGTTAATTATAATTATCACACGGCATATTTTGTATATTTTGCATATATAGGCTGATGTTTAACTAAGACTTTTGATAATGGAGAGATCGAAAATCTGGAATGTATGGTCTTAATTAACGAGATTTGACTGTAGCACAATCAGAAATAATGATACACAATAAATTTTTCAGACAAAATTTTGTACACCATTAGCGGCATTCATATATAAAACGACGCCATGTGACCCAAACACCACAAGAAGAGCTTTTCTGTACAATAAGCGGCATGCAAAGTAAATGCGGCTGTTAACAACAAAAGAGAGTTACACATTACACTATGCAAAATAAACTCTTCTACACAGTAAGTGGCATGTTGGGCTTGCACAAAACACGCCGAAAACAAGACTATGTAATGAGCATGCAAAAAGCAAACATTTTCATGCAAAATCAGCATACGAATTAAACGGCAACAATCGTTTACTGCAGCTACTGTAATTTGGCGATGTACATTAAATGACACTTGTTCTTAACTGAAAGTGCAAATGTAATAAACAAGTAAATAAATTTTATTTATTCATTTCCTACATTTGCACTTTCAGTTTTGAACAAGTGTCATTGGTATAACTAGGTTTCAAGAATTCATTTATTCATGATTTCCAATGTATGAGGTAAATTGGACATTCATCAAGGCTAAAATTAAACTTGTATAAAGCTATACAGCAGACTATAGGACTTCATGTATATTCAACAAGGCTATAAGGCTGATATAATACAGCATATTAGTTAGACATAGGAATTTTTAAAAGCTTTGAAAAATGGTAGAACATGAATATGATGTCATTCGTATACATGTACTGCAAGCGATCTCTACATACATGTAGGCTACAAACAGAGTAGTCACGGTAGTCATGAGATTAAACGACAAAATTGCTAGATGCCCGAATAATTTATAAGGAATACTTACATGAATACTCATATTCATTTATAATTAAATAAAGTAATTTGAGATTGAATTGCAAAGACTATTTAAGCATGTCAGCTATACAGTACATGAAGGACTGTTGGAAACAACTGTTAAAATCTTCTAATATACTCACGTTTTGTGTGGATCATATGTAATTTCATACATAATGCAATGAGGGATAAACGTTGAAAACAGCAAAACAAATCTCACAGTACCACAAGAAATAAGATGACAGCACGTTTAAGTCACTGCACATGACACGGTCACTAGAACAAATGCGTCAATGAAGGAAGAAAATCAGACTCACCTCATTCTTGACGTCATGGCAACGACACAAATGTAGATCCTCGAAACCGATTGTTTTTCATAAAGAAAGACTTTGCTATTAGTAAATCATTGGCGATTTTATTAATGATTTATTAGTTTGTACATACATCTGTAAAAACTAATCAAAGAAGCATACTTTCTGTTAAAAGTAAAGTGTCACGTAATACTTTCTTTCCCTTTGGAGCGATTCCGCTCGCTAAATTTAGGCCAAGTCGTCGCAGGGAGATAAGAGAGTAAGGGGAATCACGATATGTGCAGCAGTGAATGAAAGAGAGTTAACCTTCAGTAGATGATAAAGAAGACACAGTTATATAGAGAGAGAATGATAAAATTCCATAACTGCCCAACATTCAATTCTTAAGTAGAGTTTTGTGCTTATTGAGTCAATGAAATTTAAATTTCTGGTGTGAAATGAGACTGTGAAATACAAATAGGCTGGGAATAGGTCCTAATCAGCACAACTTTTAACACTTCAAATCATCTTCAAATAAAACATCATTCAAATCACTATTGATAGATGAGGATTCCGCGTGGTTAATCAATTAATATATTTTTTGGAAATCAGTAGTTCTGCTATCAATAACATGAATGTCCGTCTACAACTCTACACAAACGAGGATCTGTCAATAGATCTCCTTCGACATGCAAAAATATATCACGACACTAAATACCAGGATTCATCGATAATAAATTGCATTTTCATTAATTAGTCGCAATCATTCGATTGTTGCTGTCAAACGTTGCAATTTTTATTGACTGCCTCTTGCATTAAAATTGATCTGCTGGTTGACCCGATTTATGGCAAACCAAACTGGTTTCTGGACAACCGTTTTTTTCCAGAGAACCGCTTGGTTTCCCAGAAATCCTTTTGGTTTTCTGGAGAACCAGTTTGGTTTTCCAAAGAACAGTTTGGTTTTCTGGAAATCCTTTTAGTTTTCTGGAGAACATGTTTGGTTTTCCAGAGAACCGTTTGGTTTTCTGGAAATCCGTGTGGTTTTCCGGAAAACCAATTAAAAACACAAATTTTTTAGAGTGTAGGATAAATATTTCAAACAATATATGACCAAATCTAGTCTCGATGTCAATAGTAAAGTATGTTGTCATTCTACATGCAAAGTTTCAGGTCGATTAGATAAAATTAACGTCATCGCTTTCACTGTCGGATGTGACAAAACTCAACAATATTGATCAGACCTTCAGTTTTTTGTATTTTCATTGATTGGTGACGGGGTAGGATAAATATTTCAAACAATATATGACCAAATCTAATCTCGATGTCAGTAGTAAGGTATGTTGTCATTCTACATGCAAAGTTTCAGGTCGATTAGATAAAATTAACGTCATCGCTTTCACTGTCGGATGTGACAAAACTCAGCAATATTGATCATACCTTCAGATTTTTGTATTTTCATTGATTGGTGACGGGGTAGGATAAATATTTCAAACAATATATGACCAAATCTAGTCTCGATATCAATAGTAAGGTATGTTGTCATTCTACATGCAAAGTTTCAGGTCGATTAGATAAAATTAACGTCATCGCTTTCACTGTCGGATGTGACAAAACTCAACAATATTGATCATACCTTCAGATTTTTGTATTTTCATTGATTGGTGACGGGGTAGGATAAATATTTCAAACAATATATGACCAAATCTAGTCTCGATATCAATAGTAAGGTATGTTGTCATTCTACATGCAAAGTTTCAGGTCGATTAGATAAAATTAACGTCATCGCTGTCACTGTCGGATGTGACAAAACTCAACAATATTGATCAGACCTTCAGATTTTTGTATTTTCATTGATTGGTGACGGGGTAGGATAAATATTTCAAACAATATATGACCAAATCTAATCTCGATGTCAATAGTAAGGTATGTTGTCATTCTACATGCAAAGTTTCAGGTCGATTAGATAAAATTAACGTCATCGCTTTCACTGTCGGATGTGACAAAACTCAACAATATTGATCAGACCTTCAGTTTTTTGTATTTTCATTGATTGGTGACGGGGTAGGATAAATATTTCAAACAATATATGACCAAATCTAGTCTCGATGTCAATAGTAAAGTATGTTGTCATTCTACATGCAAAGTTTCAGGTCGATTAGATAAAATTAACGTCATCGCTTTCACTGTCGGATGTGACAAAACTCAACAATATTGATCAGACCTTCAGATTTTTGTATTTTCATTGATTGGTGACGGGGTAGGACAAATATTTCAAACAATATATGACCAAATCTAGTCTCGATATCAATAGTAAAGTATGTTGTCATTCTACATGCAAAGTTTCAGGTCGATTAGATAAAATTAACGTCATCGCTTTCACTGTCGGATGTGACAAAACTCAGCAATATTGATCAGACCTTCAGATTTTGTATTTTCATTGATTGGTGACGGGGTAGGATAAATATTTCAAACAATATATGACCAAATCTAGTCTCGATATCAATAGTAAGGTATGTTGTCATTCTACATGCAAAGTTTCAGGTCGATTAGATAAAATTAACGTCATCGCTTTCACTGTCGGATGTGACAAAACTCAGCAATATTGATCATACCTTCAGATTTTTGTATTTTCATTGATTGGTGACGGGGTAGGATAAATATTTCAAACAATATATGACCAAATCTAGTCTCGATATCAATAGTAAGGTATGTTGTCATTCTACATGCAAAGTTTCAGGTCGATTAGATAAAATTAACGTCATCGCTTTCACTGTCGGATGTGACAAAACTCAACAATATTGATCAGACCTTCAGATTTTTGTATTTTCATTGATTGGTGACGCGGTAGGATAAATATTTCAAACAATATATGACCAAATCTAGTCTCGATGTCAATAGTAAAGTATGTTGTCATTCTACATGCAAAGTTTCAGGTTGATTAGATAAAATTAACGTCCTCGCTTTCACTGTCGGATGTGACAAAACTCAACAATATTGATCAGACCTTCAGATTTTTGTATTTTCATTGATTGGTGACGGGTAGGATAAATATTTCAAACAATATATGACCAAATCTAGTCTCGATATCAATAGTAAGGTATGTTGTCATTCTACATGCAAAGTTTCAGGTCGATTAGATAAAATTAACGTCATCGCTTTCACTGTCGGATGTGACAAAACTCAACAATATTGATCAGACCTTCAGATTTTTGTATTTTCATTGATTGGTGACGGGGTAGGATACATATTTCAAACAATATATGACCAAATCTAGTCTCGATATCAATAGTAAGGTATGTTGTCATTCTACATGCAAAGTTTCAGGTCGATTAGATAAAATTAACGTCATCGCTTTCACTGTCGGATGTGACAAAACTCAACAATATTGATCATACCTTCAAATTTTTGTATTTTCATTGATTGGTGACGGGGTAGGATAAATATTTCAAAAAATATATGACCAAATCTAGTCTCGATGTCAATAGTAAAGTATGTTGTCATTCTACATGCAAAGTTTCAGGTTGATTAGATAAAATTAACGTCATCGCTTTCACTGTCGGATGTGACAAAACTCAACAATATTGATCAGACCTTCAGATTTTTGTATTTTCATTGATTGGTGACGGGGTAGGATACATATTTCAAACAATATATGACGAAATCTAATCTCGATGTCAATAGTAAGGTATGTTGTCATTCTACATGCAAAGTTTCAGGTCGATTAGATAAAATTAACGTCATCGCTTTCACTGTCGGATGTGACAAAACTCAACAATATTGATCAGACCTTCAGATTTTTGTATTTTCATTGATTGGTGACGGGGTAGGACAAATATTTCAAACAATATATGACCAAATCTAGTCTCGATATCAATAGTAAAGTATGTTGTCATTCTACATGCAAAGTTTCAGGTCGATTAGATAAAATTAACGTCATCGCTTTCACTGTCGGATGTGACAAAACTCAGCAATATTGATCATACCTTCAGATTTTTGTATTTTCATTGATTGGTGACGGGTAGGACAAATATTTCAAACAATATATGACCAAATCTAGTCTCGATATCAATAGTAAGGTATGTTGTCATTCTACATGCAAAGTTTCAGGTCGATTAGATAAAATTAACGTCATCGCTTTCACTGTCGGATGTGACAAAACTCAACAATATTGATCAGACCTTCAGATTTTTGTATTTTCATTGATTGGTGACGGGTAGGATAATTAATTCAAACAATATATGACCAAATCTAGTCTCGATATCAATAGTAAAGTATGTTGTCATTCTACATGCAAAGTTTCAGGTTGATTAGATAAAATTAACGTCATCGCTTTCACTGTCGGATGTGACAAAACTCAACAATATTGATCAGACCTTCAGATTTTTGTATTTTCATTGATTGGTGACGGTAGGATAAATATTTCAAACAATATATGACCAAATCTAATCTCGATGTCAATAGTAAGGTATGTTGTCATTCTACATGCAAAGTTTCAGGTCGATTAGATAAAATTAACGTCATCGCTTTCACTGTCGGATGTGACAAAACTCAACAATATTGATCAGACCTTCAGATTTTTGTATTTTCATTGATTGGTGACGGGGTAGGACAAATATTTCAAACAATATATGACCAAATCTAGTCTCGATATCAATAGTAAGGTATGTTGTCATTCTACATGCAAAGTTTCAGGTCGATTAGATAAAATTAACGTCATCGCTTTCACTGTCGGATGTGACAAAACTCAACAATATTGATCAGACCTTCAGATTTTTGTATTTTCATTGATTGGTGACGGGGTAGGATAAATATTTCAAACAATATATGACCAAATCTAGTCTCGATATCAATAGTAAGGTATGTTGTCATTCTACATGCAAAGTTTCAGGTCGATTAGATAAAATTAACGTCATCGCTTTCACTGTCGGATGTGACAAAACTCAACAATATTGATCAGACCTTCAGATTTTTGTATTTTCATTGATTGGTGACGGGGTAGGATACATATTTCAAACAATATATGACCAAATCTAGTCTCGATATCAATAGTAAGGTATGTTGTCATTCTACATGCAAAGTTTCAGGTCGATTAGATAAAATTAACGTCATCGCTTTCACTGTCGGATGTGACAAAACTCAACAATATTGATCATACCTTCAAATTTTTGTATTTTCATTGATTGGTGACGGGGTAGGATAAATATTTCAAAAAATATATGACCAAATCTAGTCCCGATGTCAATAGTAAAGTATGTTGTCATTCTACATGCAAAGTTTCAGGTTGATTAGATAAAATTAACGTCATCGCTTTCACTGTCGGATGTGACAAAACTCAACAATATTGATCAGACCTTCAGATTTTTGTATTTTCATTGATTGGTGACGGGGTAGGATAAATATTTCAAACAATATATGACCAAATCTAGTCTCGATATCAATAGTAAAGTATGTTGTCATTCTACATGCAAAGTTTCAGGTCGATTAGATAAAATTAACGTCATCGCTTTCACTGTCGGATGTGACAAAACTCAACAATATTGATCATACCTTCAGATTTTTGTATTTTCATTGATTGGTGACGGGGTAGGATACATATTTCAAACAATATATGACCAAATCTAGTCTCGATATCAATAGTAAGGTATGTTGTCATTCTACATGCAAAGTTTCAGGTCGATTAGATAAAATTAACGTCATCGCTTTCACTGTCGGATGTGACAAAACTCAACAATATTGATCAGACCTTCAGATTTTTGTATTTTCATTGATTGGTGACGCGGTAGGATAAATATTTCAAACAATATATGACCAAATCTAGTCTCGATGTCAATAGTAAAGTATGTTGTCATTCTACATGCAAAGTTTCAGGTTGATTAGATAAAATTAACGTCCTCGCTTTCACTGTCGGATGTGACAAAACTCAACAATATTGATCAGACCTTCAGATTTTTGTATTTTCATTGATTGGTGACGGGGTAGGATAAATATTTCAAACAATATATGACCAAATCTAGTCTCGATATCAATAGTAAGGTATGTTGTCATTCTACATGCAAAGTTTCAGGTCGATTAGATAAAATTAACGTCATCGCTTTCACTGTCGGATGTGACAAAACTCAACAATATTGATCAGACCTTCAGATTTTTGTATTTTCATTGATTGGTGACGGGGTAGGATACATATTTCAAACAATATATGACCAAATCTAGTCTCGATATCAATAGTAAGGTATGTTGTCATTCTACATGCAAAGTTTCAGGTCGATTAGATAAAATTAACGTCATCGCTTTCACTGTCGGATGTGACAAAACTCAACAATATTGATCATACCTTCAAATTTTTGTATTTTCATTGATTGGTGACGGGGTAGGATAAATATTTCAAAAAATATATGACCAAATCTAGTCTCGATGTCAATAGTAAAGTATGTTGTCATTCTACATGCAAAGTTTCAGGTTGATTAGATAAAATTAACGTCATCGCTTTCACTGTCGGATGTGACAAAACTCAACAATATTGATCAGACCTTCAGATTTTTGTATTTTCATTGATTGGTGACGGGGTAGGATAAATATTTCAAACAATATATGACCAAATCTAGTCTCGATATCAATAGTAAAGTATGTTGTCATTCTACATGCAAAGTTTCAGGTCGATTAGATAAAATTAACGTCATCGCTTTCACTGTCGGATGTGACAAAACTCAACAATATTGATCAGACCTTCAGATTTTTGTATTTTCATTGATTGGTGACGGGGTAGGATAAATATTTCAAACAATATATGACCAAATCTAGTCTCGATATCAATAGTAAGGTATGTTGTCATTCTACATGCAAAGTTTCAGGTCGATTAGATAAAATTAACGTCATCGCTTTCACTGTCGGATGTGACAAAACTCAACAATATTGATCAGACCTTCAGATTTTTGTATTTTCATTGATTGGTGACGGGGTAGGACAAATATTTCAAACAATATATGACCAAATCTAGTCTCGATATCAATAGTAAAGTATGTTGTCATTCTACATGCAAAGTTTCAGGTCGATTAGATAAAATTAACGTCATCGCTTTCACTGTCGGAAGTAGTAAGCAAGTGACAAATACTGGATAGCGCAAGATGGCCGCCGTCGTGGCTGCGTCCCCCCCCCCCCCCTCTGGCACGGCAGAGTGTCGTGGTCGGCCGCCGTGGTGCTTCGTGTCTGAGTCCCCCCCCCCCCTCTGGAACGCTAGAGGTTGTGGTCTGTCGTGGTGTGCCGGCCGGATGGGTCCACGTTCACAACATGTTCGCTGACGTCCCCCCCCCCCCTCTGCAACGACAGAGTGTGAGACTCGGGTGCGTGGGTCCGACCGCCTGGTGGACGTGGGCGACCGCCAGGATTAGTCTTGAGGCTATAGTGTGTGATGTTTTTGGTGTGTAGCGCCCAAACGAAGCATCGGATGAGAAAACGGAGGCCAGATTCGGAATCTACGTGAAATTCTGCATCGGTAGGGTGAGTTTCAAGGCAATCGGCGAGAAAAACTGTTTCTTCAAAATTTTGACATAGAATGTGGGACGTTTTGGTGTGTAGCGCCCAAACGAAGCATCGGATGAGAAAACGGAGTCCAGATTCGGAATCTACGTGAAATTTTGGGTTAGGAAGGATGTTTCCAGCGAAATCGGAGAGAAAAAATTTTCGGCTGACGTCCCCCCCCCCCCTCTGGACAGCTTGCTTCGATTTTGGCTTCTAGTGGACGGATTTTGTCGTGCGATAGCTCGTTTGAAAGCTAAGAGTGAGACAAATTCAGTGAAACAATCGGCTTGTTCCTATCTGTCTTCGTTCAAAAGTTAGAGCGGTTACAAGATTTTAGGTCGGAGCTCGCTTACCTGAAAAAATCCTAAGTGTCAGAGTGACTTTGTATGGGTAAAATTTTGAAAATTTTCCAAAGTGTGGAATTTGGACCTGGGACCGTCACCAAAACATTTTTCATCAAATTTCACTGACCTCCCCCCCCCCCCCCCCCGACAACAATCTTCTAACTTTGGTTCTAGTGGACGGATTTTGTCTTACAGCTACTCATTTGAAAGAGGAGAAAAAACTGCTCGACAACATTTTTTGTTGCGAGTCAATCGGACCAGCCGTTCACAAGTTAGAGCGGTTACAAGATTTTAGGTCGGAGCTCGCTCACCTGAAAAATCCTAAGTGTCAGAGTGACTTTGTATGGGTAAAAATTTGAAAATTTTCCAAAGTGTGGAATTTCGACCTGGGACCGTCACCAAAACATTTTTCATCAAATTTCGCTGACCCCCCCCCCCCCGACAACAATCTTCTAACTTTGGTTCTAGTGGACGGATTTTGTCTTACAGCTACTCGTTTGAAAGAGGAGAAAAAACTGCTCGACAACATTTTTTGTTGCGAGTCAATCGGACCAGCCGTTCAAAAGTTAGAGCGGTTACAAGATTTTAGGTCGGAGCTCGCTTACCTGAAAAATCCTAAGTGTCAGAGTGACTTTGTATGGGTAAAATTTTGAAAATTTTCCAAAGTGTGGAATTTCGACCTGGGACCGTCACCAAAACATTTTTCATCAAATTTCACTGACCTCCCCCCCCCCCTCTGGACAGCTTGCTTCGATTTTGGCTTCTAGTGGACGGATTTTGTCGTGCGATAGCTCGTTTGAAAGCTAAGAGTGAGACAAATTCAGTGAAAGAATCGGCTTGTTCCTATCTGTCTTCGTTCAAAAGTTAGAGCGGTTACAAGATTTTAGGTCGGAGCTCGCTCACCTGAAAAAATCCTAAGTGTCAGAGTGACTTTGTATGGGTAAAATTTGAAAATTTTCCAAAGTGTGGAATTTCGACCTGGGACCGTCACCAAAACATTTTTCATCAAATTTCACTGACCTCCCCCCCCCCCTCTGGACAGCTTGCTTCGATTTTGGCTTCTAGTGGACGGATTTTGTCGTGCGATAGCTCGTTTGAAAGCTAAGAGTGAGACAAATTCAGTGAAACAATCGGCTTGTTCCTATCTGTCTTCGTTCAAAAGTTAGAGCGGTTACAAGATTTAGGTCGGAGCTCGCTTACCTGAAAAAATCCTAAGTGTCAGAGTGACTTTGTATGGGTAAAATTTGAAAATTTTCCAAAGTGTGGAATTTCGACCTGGGACCGTCACCAAAACATTTTTCATCAAATTTCGCTGACCCCCCCCCTCCCCCCCCCCCTCGTTCGGACAAAATTTCTTGAAACAAACTTTGGTAAAGGTCCCAGGTCAAAATTCGGAAGTTTTAAATTTTTCAAAATTTTCACCACACTGGAGCTCCCACACTTAGGAATTTTTTCACTTGTGGCATGTTACATGGTCATGTGCTGACAGACCAACTTCCCGTGGTCATATGAGAATGGTTGAGGTGTCATATTGTAAAGAATGATGAGACAAATCGTTTGCAACAAACCGCATGTCGCTACGATGAATACTTTCGGAGATAGAGCCATTTTAAGTTTTCTTCCGAGCATATATAAACCCGCGACAACGTAAGTCTGATCACTTCATCGAAAGACGAGGTAAGCGACGGTCGTCGCTCTGAGCTCCCGATATCGGGTGCAAAGGACTCTATCTTTTGAAGTAGGCAAGCTATCTTCTTACTTCAAAGTTTGTGTGATAGAGTTTGATAGTGTCTTTACTACTGATAAAATTTTTTAAAAGTAGTATGAGTAGTAAAATGCGGAATTTTTTAAAAATTCTTAATTTTCAGTTTTTTCAAAGTTTTAACATGTAGACTAAGGTTTTCAAGTATCCTGAGTTCAAATCTGCTATCAGATTTGAAATTTAACTAAGTCTAAGGCAGCTTTGAGGGGTTAGATCCCAGCTACTGATCACTACCTTTGACTCGGCGTTCCTGTTACCACTTCGGGGCAGTGACAATGATGTCTTCAGCTGTAAAGAGCGGGTATCGGGGAAGATCTCTCACTTCCCTAGTGATCGGTACAAGGCCTTCGGGCTGTCGACGGGATCGAGTGCCACTCACTACACTCTTTAGGAATATGACTGTACTACATGATTCCAAACTTATACAAATTTCATTATCTTACAGTTCACAATAAAATCTATCATGGCCAACGACAAAAATCGAAAATTTCACATCACAATGTGTGTGTGTGCGGTCGTATAAATCGCAGTGCGGACGCCAAGGCTCACGTCAAGAAGGCGGGCACCGGCCACATGATTGTCTTGAATAGGGTTGCGTGCGTGAAGTGTAGAGTGCTGAAGGGTGGTGAGGATGAGGCGCGTTTCTACAGAGTGCATGGTGAGTGTAGTGGTGGTTTAGTGACTGATTTGAGGTTTACGCAGTTGATTGTGGAAGAGAGGGAGCGAATGTTGGCGAATGTTGCGAATGTTGTTGAGAATGTTGTTGAGAATGTTGTTGAGAATGTTGTTGAGAATGATGAGTTGGCGAGAGCGGTTGCGTCGTTGGAGGGTGAGATTGAGCAGCGGAAGAGAGTGCTTGAGAGTGATGATGAGGATGATGTGGATTTAGATAGGGAGCGTGTGAGGAAGCGTGTGAGGAAGTTGAGCTCTTCGTCATCGGTGTCCGACATCGTCATCACCGACCCCCCGAAGAGCTCATCTTCCCCAAAAGTGAAGAGTGGTGGGATTCGTGCGCAGTCGGCGAGGTGGTTGAAGGATGAAGAGAAGAGACATGTTTCGCAGCAGATGGCGCATGAGTTGTTAGTGAATAAGTTTGAGAGTTTGAAGAAAGTGAAGGATGAAGTTGTGAAGGAGTTGGATGAGTTGAAAAAGAAGGATTTGAAGTCGAAGGAGGTGGCGGATGAAAACATTAGAATGAGGCGTTGTGTGACTGATTTGAAGAATAAGACGCGAGAGTTGGAAGAGAAGAATGATGCGTGTGAGAAGAGGGCGAGTGCTGCGGAGAGAAGAATGAGAGATGCAGAGGCGAAGTTTGAGGAGATGATGAAGGAGATGAGTGTGTTGAGAGCGAGGAATGTTGAGTTGGAGAGGACTGTGGCTCGGCGGGGTGATGAGAGGCAGGCGTGTGAGAAGTTGGAGCGCATGAGGGATGAGTGGGAGCGTGTGAATGAGGATCGCTTGTTTGAATTCCACATCCCTATTCGGGACAATCATTTGGCCGGCGAAGTATTAGTAAATAAAAGCCTCGACGAGTCCATCCTATGTTACAACGGTCATCCCACGAAAAAGTGTCTGCATGCAAGCTTACGAATGCGCGGCCATCTCCATAAATTTTCAATCAGGAAGCCCGCGAGACTACCTAAGGATGACTAACTTGGTAAGTGAAAAGCAAATAAGATAGTATATCCTATTCTAATACATATCATTTTCATTGCAGATCTTTGCCCGCCTTCACCACCCCATCACGTCACTCCCGAGAACGAACCATCGGCTCTCTTAAGGGCCACCTAGGGGCAAGACATGATAGAACCTCCACGCGGTTTGCCCTGGGCAGTCTTCGGACTGGCGAATACTATCATTAAGTTGAATCTGCTATCAGTCAACTTGAACGTTGCGTCGCGTTAGAGGGGTATATAAACCACTGCCTCTCATTTCATTTCATTTCAATCATGCAGACGCCGAACAGTCAAGTCAGCTCTCCTCGCGGACCGCAGTTAAGGCCGCGAAATTTATTTGAGGAGTTCGTCAGGCTAGAGGAGCAAGACAGAGTTTTTAATAATCTTGCTCGGATTGGCAATCCGATGACAGCAACTGCTGTCAATCCAACGGAATGGCGCTACATTCCAATTTTTAGTCATGTGCCAGTTAGTGTGGAAGTCGACAGTGCTACCAAAGAGAGAGTCTTTGACTCTCTCAGCAGAATTGGTAGGCTGTAGGATGACGACTCCCGAGAACGAACCATCGGCTCTCTTAAGGGCCACCATGGGGCAAGACATGATAGAACCTCCTCGCGGTTTGCCCTGGGCAGTCTTCGGACTGGCGAATACTATCATTAAGTTGAATCTGCTATCAGTCAACTTGAACATTATGCAGTCGATTGCCATCCCTGAAGCATTCTGATTCGCTGTTGAGCAATTCATTGTTGAAAACCCTATATAAGCCAGAAGATTGTAGCGCTTCTCATTCAATTTGAAGTCACGATGGAAGCGACATCTACCGACAACATTCCCGTCTTCACCGATGAAGACAACGGCATTCCCAACTTCATCATCCTCGACGAGTGGGATGAAGAGGATGAGAAGATCAAGAAGATCGAAAAGATTGTTTGGACGGATGGGGTGTGGACTCCTAAAACCACCCGCATCCGAAAGGTGCCAGATGCACCAGTACGACCTCGGCGGTATAGGGTCTATGACAACCTAGCTGTCATACCTATTGACTATTCAAGCCAATAGTCAACTTAATTGACACCATTGACACCGAGAACGAACCATCGGCTCTCTTAAGGGCCACCATGGGGCAAGACATGATAGAACCTCCTCGCGGTTTGCCCTGGGCAGTCTTCGGACTGGCGAATACTATCATTAAGTTGAATCTGCTATCAGTCAACTTGAACGTTGCAAATGAAGTTCGGTGTAATACTTCCTTTCGACGGGCGTTCCTGTAAAGGGCGGCGGTGAAACCCGTAGCTATGTATACCGCAAGGGACATTCGGCAATGGTCAATCTTGTTAAACCTCTCTGCGTCATGTTTGCAAGTGATTGCCTCTGTCTCAACGTAGTATGCATTCGCGTCAGGGCGACATTTAGCCAACTGTCGAAGGTTGCCTAAAACTTTCCATTGCATACGTTATGAGAAACATGAGTTCTACCTGTCTCTATCAATGAGATGAATTGATGAATGGAATGAAATGGGAGGACACTCACGCGCCACACGCAACATAACACACTTCTCTCTTCCGTAGTCTAACAAGCTCTTTACACATGGATCGCAGTCGATTGCTATCCCTGTATCAGAAGTGTATGCTATCTTAATTTATTTGACACTATTTTATCTACCATCATCGTCCATATGAAATGTTTTTAGATTTACAAGTTAGACTAAGCGTGCTACTATTTCCAAATGAAAAAGTATACATGGTTAAATCATCCACTTAAGCCCATCCATAGTCTAACAAGCTCTTTACACATGGATCGCAGTCGATTGCTATCCCTGTATCAGAAGTGTAAGCTATCTTAATTTATTTGACACTATTTTATCTACCATCATCGTCCATATGAAATGTTTTTAGATTTACAAACGGGTCCCGTAACTAAGGGACCCGTTACTAAGGGTCGGGCCCCTTAGAGAATATATAAGAAGGAGTTTGAATGTAGATGAATTATACCGTTGAAGAAGACTACTCAGATACAATATGGCAGTAGCCGGTGAAGTAACGATATCTACAACGTCAGCATCAACGTCAGCATCTATTTTCTTCCCATTGCTTCGGGATCGAGTACCTGCAATGGTGTATCGAGATATTCCCCTTTTCGCTGGGGATGTGATCCTATCAGATAAGATATCATGTGTGGTGGTCAAGCGGGCTGTGGTACAGACAGAGACTCACATATTTCCAACTACGATTGACACTTTTTATTTTACTAAATCACCTGTATATCGTATACATTCAAGTACGAATGACCCACCGGAGAAGCCACTATACATGAACGAGATGTGCCTATGTACGAAGGGGATGTAATTCTGGGGTACTCCCCTACAAGAATGATGATACGTCGTGCACCAGGATGGTGGATGATGGAAGGTGGATGGGGGCGTATGTGGAAGTTGAACATCATTCAAAGCCACCATGGACCCACCGTATGAGACGCAAACGATTCCGTCTAGATGGTGAAGCATGGATTCGTGTCATTCCCAACGGAATGGTACAGAGACATTGATTGAAGAGAGAGGTGATTATAAGTCCTTTAGTGAAATATAGTGGAGAATTATGTATTTCAATGAACTTTTATGTATATATTGAATGAACTTTTATTGAATAAACATACTTCATACATGTGATCATTTTCCTTTGAGTTATACTATAATGATAGGATGGTATTAGAAGAAGATGGATATGGGTATAAATAAGTTAAGTGAAAATAGATGGGAATATAATCATCATGAGTGAGGTTCCAGAGTGTGAGGTTCCAGAGTGTGAGGTACGTTATTCCAATACGTCATTGGAAAGGTAAATTTTGGCAATATCACGTACCATTCCATTATTTCATGGAGACAAGATAATTTCAGAGACGAAGAACTGTGTAGTGATATCACGCCGTAAGATAGAATTGGAAAATGAATATAAATTCCAACGTATATTGGACACATTCTATTTTGAAGTAACACCGACATATCAGCATCCAATTACAACAACGGTGGAGAAACCGAAAGACTGTCTTTATTTTGAACGTGATTACATTCCAATGTATGAAGGAGATGTAGTTATATCATGGAATCCTACAGAAACATGTATTTCGACGTTCTCCAGGTAGAAAGCCGTGAAGATGGAGGAGGTTTGGCACGGGCTTATGTATATAGTATATCAACATACTCCAGAAGTGTATAAACGACCGAAATTGACACGACGATTTCGTTTGGATATTGAGAAGAAGGTGTGGGTTCAGATTCTTCATACTGATACATTGACTGACATTGAATGGGACGGTGGACAAACGAGG